>JAJKFI010030935.1:0-17047 GCA_029204185.1 Lerista edwardsae
ATATGATTACATAAGGCCCAATCCTAATTCAGGGCTCAACCCTATTCGTGATAGTGCTGGCAGTAAGCCTTTACCATCAACACCAGTGGTGTGAAAGTGCCATAAGGCCCAGTGCCTGGAGGATCAAGGCCAGCAGGCAGTGTGACTGCCACCCGTAGAGCTCCTTCAGGGCACGCAGGAGAGCATGGGGAGGGCAGAACTGGGCAGGGGAGGGACGGAGCAGGGGTGGGACTGGCAGTGATCTCCACTGCCGGATCCTAACCTCTTTGTTGGGCTGCATGGCCCGACACAGAGTTCTGTGCAGGAGAGACTTGAAGAGACCCATTGGCAGCCTGCACCCTTACCCGTCTCTTGAGCTACCTCCAGCACCAGCCCAGCTCCCATATGATGCACTGCAGGATGGCCGTTTGGCGGCTGGGCAGTTTAGGATTGAGCTGTAAATCTCCTGCCACCGATGCAGTGGCACCAAAGGCGTGCATGCTGCATCCTTCAAGAGAGGGAGCAGTCCAAGAGGTCTCCTTGAGGCAAAGAAACTTTCATCCCTTACCCCTGGGCAAGACCCTGCTGCAGACCGCTGGCACTGCCACAGCAACGGACTCCCTGTTGTTCAGTCGCGAAATTGGACTCGCTGTAGGCGCCACCAAATAGCTGTTTTGGAGCCGTGTTCCTCTGTGCAGCCCTGCCCTAGTTAGAATCGGGCTGTTAAGTGAGCACACATCAACCGATCTCACCTCTGTAAGCTCAAACAAAGCTGGGAGCTCTTTGGCCTGATGCCAATCCTAAAGTTTTGATCTCTGAATCTGTTCTGGGAGGAGGAATCAGATGTTTTGCGGATTCCACTGCCACCCCACCCTGTCCTGTTTAAATATTTGGTCTCCCAGAGCTGGTGGTGTTTGAGCATGTTTACAGGGAAAAGATATAAGCCTGCTTGGGCTGGCCAGACAAGCCCTGCATTTTGTGAGGAAATGGAAATAGATCAGGAAAGGTCATGTGCAAAGCAGACGATGAGTTGTGGCTGCAGTGACACAGACAAAGGAGGCTATTATTACGCCAGGTGCAGGGGTAGAACTGAATGGAGCAGCCAACGTGGGCCGTGATGAGCATACAAAACACAGCTGTCAGTTCTACTCCCTCATTTATTTTGTCCACATAATCCACATGTGGTCTTCACCCTTGAAAACACATAAATGCGATCAGCTTGGAGTGGTTCGGCCAAGCAAGAGCTGCATCTTTAAGGACTGCCTTGAAATGGTGATATGCCCATGCTTTTTTTTTTTTTTTTTTTTAAAGGACTGGACTGCAGCTGCTGTTCCTGAGCTTGCATGTTTTTAAATGAGGTTTGGGGGGTCAGTTTTGGAACCTGGCACCATCAGTACAAATGCATTGGTAAAAAAAAAAAAATCAGCCCAGATGATATTATGCCTTGCTCTCAGCTTCTCTGATCAACAATAAGGGCTCAAAAAAAACCACCCCGAACTCATTTTGTTCTGAAAAAGCAGGTGATACATGCTTTGTGACTATACCACAGCAGAATGCAGGGATGGGGTCTATATTTAGATTATTTCTGATATAAAAATAAATCCCTGCACATCAGTGGTGATCCTACCTACTTGTTGGGAGGGGTTATTTTCCCCCAGGCACCGTGCCAGTGGAGGGAAGTGGGCAACACATAGGCGCATGGTGCTGCCACAGTGTCCTCCCACCCACCCATAGGTCTGTATTGCTCCAAGATGGAGTGATTCTGGATGCTGGGGGGAGGGTGGTGCAGGGGGTGGGGAGCTGGTGCAGCAGGTGGCGATTATTGGAGAATTGGGCAGGTCTGCCACTGCTGCTGCACACACAAAAAACCCATGTTGCACTGCTTCACCTGAAATGTTAGGAAGATTTTGCAATGGCAGAGGATTCACTCGTATGATTGCCCATCTGCATCATGTTCCACAGGTACCACTTGTGTTTTCCAAAGGTGTCGATCAGCAATGAGATGCTATTTCTTGTGATCTTTCTGGTTCCCAGGAGGACAAATTACAGCACTATCCAGTCTTCAGAATACAATTCTACTCCAGCTGAAATGCCTAGCTGCAGCCTTCCCCCATCTTCTCTGATGTTGGTTGCAATACATTTCTGCTTTTCATGCGATGGTCAATCTATGCCTGTTCTAACAGTGGCCATGGGATGATGGAAACAGTTAGAACTGCAGGGCAGAGCAGGTTCAAGGGGACACCAGAGCTCTAGGAAGGAACAATTAGGTGCAAATCTCAGGATGGCCATTTTGTGTGAACTAATGGTTATACCCATGGATATAGTTCTTCTGCCACTTAAAACCTGTTTGGCCCTGTCATGATGGAGTCCTTCTGTTTCTGGCCAGCAGACATTATGTGAAACACAAGTGGTAACAAGGGGTCAATATCATGTAATGATGCCTATCAACATAAGCTAGGAGGCTGTCTCTACTGTCCAGATGTGTACGGGGCTCTGCGGTACCCCAGGCACGCCTTGTGACATCATGACGTCTTCTCATAATGTCATGTGATATGTGATTTTGCCCTGGCCTTGGCTGTGAGTGCCCAGGCACTCCCCTCTGTTTTCAAGTTGAAGAGCAGACAGAGGAGCACAGGACTCGCAGCTGCAGCTGAAAGGGCGCATGTGTGCCAACTGCTTCCCAACCGGGGAAGCAATTAGTGCACACACCAGCAACCCCCGCCATTTGGTGCCCCTGGTGTCTGTCTTGTCTTGCCCCAGGGCAGGAACGCCTCTGTTACTGTCACTGCTTTTACTATTAGATTGTCTCTTCTACATCATCACATGAACAAATTGGTGAGACTACAGCTCTGCCTCTTTGCTACACATCAGAGGCGTTTCTAAAGGGATGGCAAAGCTCTAAGTTTTGCAAGAAGCCTTACCCTGTCGTGTAAATCCCTCCTCTCCCTTGCTGCTGTAGCCAGTAAGCAACGCCAAGATTGGCTAAAACGGTGCAGGAGAGGAGTAATCTCCACTGCAAGGTAAGGCTTCTTGCAAAACTTAGAGCTTTGCCATCCCTGTAGAAACGCCACTGCTACACATATATAACTTAAGCCATCCTTTAATCACTTTTGACTCTCCTATAGGCATAAAAAATATATTTAAAAAGCACAGAGATGCAAATAGCAACAACTGCCCACAGTTCTCTTCGTAGGCTCCCTAGAACAGAAGCGTCTTTATTCAAGCTATGCATTTCATTTTTGAGAGGATCCCAGCTCTCCGGAGAAGGTACTACGCAGGGCAAAGACATGAACAGAAGCAAACCCATTTGAAGCCATTTCAGATGATCTGCTGTTTGGCTTTTCTCCCTCTTCCTCTGCCGCTGTCTAATTGGCTGAGGGATTCCAAACAGTTAGATAAAGGCAAATGGAACTGCTAGTTCTGAGTTGTCAGTGCGGCACATAATTGGTGCTTCCTTTCCTCTCTTTTCCAATCAGTGCAATTCCTGTGAAACAAATATGAACATGTGGGGAAAAAATTATAGGACCTGAGCCAAGTGAAAGTTCTGCCCTGTATGAGTTCTCTCCTAAAGCTCATGTTTCCAGAAACTTTTGGATGCATTCTTCTAAATTATAATTCCCTCCTCACTCCATTTTATTTATCCATTCCTCCCCATTACAATGGCAGTTTTCTTGTGAGCATGATTCATTTATATTTGTGTTACTCTCTGGACCCTGGGAACAAGATCATCTATCAATTGCTACCTCCATCCAGCCATCCCAGTCTCTGTGTCCGTGTTGGTTTTGGGTCGACTCAATGCTTAAATGACAAAACATGGAAGAATTACATTTAATTTCCTTGGGAGCTCCTGCATCTGTCTGACTTTTTCCCCCAGGAAATTTTCCAAGAGTTCCACTGCATTTTCTGTGGCTTTAGAGCAACAATTTATAAGCACAAACCTCTGAAGTCTGTTTCCTGGATAAAGCTTGAACTCTAGCACATATCTATTAAAATTTAAATTGAATCATATCTAGGGGTAGTTTTACATTAACAGGTGTCATGAGAAGACGTGTAGAAGGACCAACAGAAATTTAAAATCATCACACTTCCCTTAGAATGAAAAGCCCATCACCTCTTTGGATAAAATCCCTCCGGCATTGTCTGCTATGGAAAGCTTCCCTCCCTGTAAATGTCATCCAGATCTAAAGAGTAATAAAATCTTGCATAGAATTGTATTTTGACCATCAAAATCAGAGGGGAAATGATTATAGAATGAATCAAAATAGAAACAAAGTAACCATCCAAACTGGGGAGAAGGTTTTTGGGCTGTTTGGAGGCAGGGACAGCCGAGAGCGGTCAAGGTAAAGCCGCTCTGCTCGCCCCACTAACCTAGTTGGGAACTGTGCCCCCCCAGGGGCTGAGTTTGTTACATATTGTGGTCAGTTACGTTCCCATCCATTTTGACACCCTTCCCCTATTGGCTGGTTTTAGGCCTTCTATCTGTCTGGTCATGGCTGGTTTTCTTGGCCTACTGCTGGTGTGGGAACTGATGCTGAAAGTTATCTAGCTGTGTTTGCTACACGCTGCTGGGTTCTCATGCTTTCTAATCTGCTTGTGTCTAGTTCTGGGTTACAATCCTTTTTTTCAACTATATACTACTCCAGGTGCAGGGACAGAGCCGGGAAGTCACTTGCTACCCTGCTAAACCTGTGGGCAGGCAGACTTCGCTCACATTTTGTGTCCCATTCTGCTAGAGCTCCCAACATTTGAACCAGCACTCATAGCAAAAAAAAATGGAAGAGCAAACAGCATCTTTGAATGAGCCCCTCAGGGGAAGGGTTGCCAACTGACCAGATATCATTTGACCTCCCTCGTTTTTGTGCCTCTCCTAGGCATTGCTTCAAATTATTGCTGAGCCATGGCATTCGCTCAGTGACTGGATAAATAGCTGTATCGAAGTCTATTTCATCAGGCTGCTGTGAGGATGGTGTACAGGGGGAAATCCATGTTTTCTTCACCTTCTGGCTGCTTCAAATTCCTTCAGCATGGTTTGTCACAGGAGGCACTTGGCCTCTCCTCAATGATAGGCGGTTGAGCTCCTGCTCCCTCCCATTCCTCTCCTTGATTTCATGCAATTGCCCTTAAGCATTTTATGCTCCATGTACATGATAAGAAAGGGAAAGTCTTGAACTCCACGGAGGAAGAGTCATTTTTACATTAGGAATATTAAAAATAAGAAATGTGGCAGGTGAAGCGTCTGTTAGCAAGAAGATGTGGAGCAGGCTAAGCTTCACCGGTTGAATTTCCCTGTCAGGCTGATGTTAAAAGCACAAGAGCCCTGCAAGGAAAACAAAACCTGGTAACTTTAAATTTTACTTATTCTGCCAATGTCTATTTTGGCACCCTGGCTATTAAGTTTCCCTTCTCATCATGTACATGTGGCAGAAAATACTTTAGGGCAATTGCATGAAATCAAGGAGATGAAAGAGAGGATGCAGGAGCACGACCATCTATCATGGAGGGGAGACCATGCCAAAAGGAATTGGAAGGAGCAAGATGGCGAGGAGAACAGGGGCATTTTGTCTAAGGATGCTTTTTAAGATGATGGGGATTATGGCAGACAAAATACCCGCTTTCTCAGCTGGAACAGTGAGCCTTCCTCAGAGTTGCTTTGCGAGCAACGAGTTAGAAATCAGGGAAACGATACTGTTCAGTTTGGTAACTAAAATGACATGTCTTTTAAATTTAACTGTTACGTTGACAGGGCCCATACAAGCCCTGACCTGTCTCCATGCTGAACACCCTCCTCTTGAACATAATGGCGGATAAGAATGCTTCTGAAGCTCTCCCCATTCACATTTATTTCTTCCTGGACTTGGTAGTGCTGAATTACCCAGTCTTGTTTGTCTAGAATGGTGTTGCTCAATGTGTGCTCCTAGGAGCCCTGGAGCTCCACCAGCACACCATAAATGGCAGTCATCTGCTCAGTGTTGTACCACTCTGCACACGTGCCAGCACTCTGGGGTTCCCCAAGACACCATACATGCACCAGTGGGGCTCCCCGAGACTCAGTTTAGAGGTGGAAAGGACTCCAGAGGCTGAAAAGTTTGAGACCTGCTGCCCCAGAGAAGCCAATGCTTTAGGAATTCTTTGTTGTTCCATTTTTATTTCTGTATTTGGTACAAGACATTGTGTGCAGCAGCCATGCAGGCACCCTCCTGGACTTAGTCAAGTCCTTCTTTCTTTGCGGTATACACTTCCGCTGGGCCTCTACTACTGTTATTTTAAACAGCCTCCATGCAGCCTGGAGGGACTGGACTCTTTTTACCTTCCCTTTCAATTTCTTTCTAACTAGCCTCCTCATTTGAAGGAAATCTGCCCTTCGAAAGCCGAGAGTTTTTGTGTCAGATTTGCTCTGCCCTCTTTCCTGGACACGCATGGCGAAACCAGTTGCAGCATGGTCACTGTTCCCCAAAGGCTCCATAACATTGACATCCCTAACTAGGTCCCGAGTACCACTCAGTATTAAATCCAGAGTCACCTTCCCTCTGGTGGGTTCCATGACTAGCTGCTCTAAGGCACAGTCATTCAGCACATCAAGGAATCCGGTCTCTCTTTCTTGGCCAGAACACCAGTTGACCCAGTGGATATGAGGATAATTGAAGTCCCCCATGATTACTATCCTGTCTCTCTTGGTCACCGCCTTGATTTGTTTCCTCATTTCAAGGTCCCCTTTGTTGTGCCCTTCAGCAGGCAGCTTCCCAGCTTGTTAGGGCAACTAGCTTGGACAGTAGTTGAACTCCCTTTCTGATAGTGTAACATAAGCAGGCAGTTTCACACGGGAAGCCCTGGCTGCAAACACTGCTCATTCCCATGAGCTCATAGTGCTCTAAGGGTCACCCCATTGGGTAAGATGGGGCACAAGGGTCTTCAGGTATCCACCTACCAGATATACTCTGGCTACATCCCTTTGTTCTTGTGTAGAAGGAGTTATTCACTGTGTGTGCATTAAGATGTAAAGCTGCACTGAAACGCCGCCTGCGAGCGGCAAAGACTTCACCGGCTTTCCTAGCCGGCAGACTGAACCTTTTTTACCTTTCTCACTTTCGCTACAATAAAGAGACTTTGTTATGAAAATGTGGCGATTGCTTCAATCCTTCGCTCCGGAGCGCTAAGGCAAGCGCTGGAATGGGTCTCCAAGCCCCCAACTCTGCTACTATTTACACAAATACACAACAGGTTATGGTGTCCAGAGCACGCCACGCTATGGAAGATTCAGCCGTAACCCTGCAGGGGCTCGCGGAGGACCCGATCCGCGGAGCAGAGCGGAGCGAAGACTGAACTGTGAATGCGGCTGCATTCCTCACCTCGCCGACACCCTGACAGATGTCGGATGAGGAAGGAGCAACCGGTGGAGTGAAGGAGGAGGAAGACCTCGGGGACGGATCCGAGGGAGAGGAGACTGGCGAATCCGGGGAAAGCGAGGAGGACGCAGCGGAAAACGTCGCTCCCGCACCGCCGCCGCCGCCGCCACCTCAAGCACCTCAACTCCCACCGTTGCAGCCCGCTGCGCCCGGGATCGTGATGGCGCAGCAACCGCCCGCCGCCGCCGCCGCGACGGCGCCCTTTGGCGTTCAAGTTCCACTCCTCAACGACAGCAATTATGTGCAGTGGGCCCATAAAATGCAATTGCTGTTGGAACGGGAAGACCTTTGGCAGCGCACGCAAACGCTTCCTGCAGCCGCAGATGCCGCAGCAGCGGCCGCCGACAGGAAGGCGAAAGCGACCATCGGTCTGGCAATCTCGGAAGACCTTTTGGTTTACGTGAGGGACCTTGCGCACGCTAAGGACTATTGGGACACTTTGAAGGAGCTGTTTGCCAGGGCATCGCTAACCTCCAGCATGGTTCTGACACGCAAATTGTGGAGAGCGCGTCTGGAACCGGGGGGCGACTTACGAGTCCACCTGAGAGCGATGCAGCAGAACCTCAAGGATCTTGAGGCAGTCGGGGAACGTGTTGAGGAGAGGCTGAAGGTGTTTGCGATCCTCAATTCCTTGGATGAAACGTGGGACATGTTTACCCTAACTTTGGAATCCATTCCTGCAGCGCAGCTGACTGTCACCTTTGTGGTCGCACGGCTTCTCGAGGAAGCAGACAAAAGGAAAGACAATCAGAGAGAGCGTGAATTCCGAAAAGGGAAAAGCAACAATTCTGGGAAAAAGCAGCCGCTTCCCAAGAATGAGTCCCAGGCGCAAGTGTGCGCCAGTGTGCGGCAGTGCTACGTGTGTGGATCAACCCACCATCTTGCCCTCCAATGTCCCAAGAAGAAAGGAGGAACCAAGAAGAAGAAAAAGCCCCATGATGAGCAGAGCACAGGGCAAGGAAAGCCTCATGCACAGCAACCCAAAGCGAGCATCGCGTTTGTGAGTTCAGCGGAAGGGGTGCGCACGCGAGAATCCTGGTTGCTCGACTCGGGAGCAAGCCATCACATTGTGACATCCGCTGACCTACTCACGAGTAGACGCGAGACAGACCGTGAAACTGTTGCACTCGCAAATGGGAAAACAGCGCCAGTGAGTTGCGCTGGAGAAGTGTTTCTGCCTCAACTGCAGACAACCTTGAAAAATGTGCTGTGTGTGCCAACAATGTCTAGAAATCTGCTCAGCCTTGGCACCCTCCAGGAAGAAGGATTTACAGTGACTTTCCAAGACAACACCTGCACTCTTAAGAGGGGGAATCTCTGCGTGGCTGTCCCCCGAGTGTACCGGCTGTTTGTGCTTGGAGCGCAGGCGACAGAGAAGCAGCAGGCAAGTGCGTACTTCAATCAACCGAAGCACGGACTCTGCGCGCATTTGTGGCATCTGCGACTAGCACATCTGAACCATGACTACGTGAAGAAGACAGCTGAACTTGTGCGCGGAATGGACTTGAAAGATTGCGACGCATTTGTGGACTGTGAGGTGTGTAAACTCACCAAATCGCATCGCGCAAGCATCCCGAAGTTCAGCACACGCCAGACCCAGACTCCCTTCCAGCTGGTGCACATGGACTTGATTGGGCCATTGAAAAAGACAGCTGGGGGGGCACAGTATGTTCTTACTATTGTGGACGATGCTACAAGGTATAGTTTTGCATATTTATTGCGTCAAAAGTCTGAGGCGTTTAATAAAATTCGCAATTGGGTCAGGTGGGTGGAGAGGCGGTTTGAGCATCCTGTAGTGGCAATTCAAACCGACCGGGGAGGTGAATTTCTGAGTGGGGAGATGTCTCAATGGTTGGAAAGGCAGGGCATCACTCACAGACTCACCGCTCCCCGCACCCCAGAGCACAATGGGGTTGCGGAGAGGAAAAATGGTGAGCTTCAAAGCATGGTCAGAGCGCTGATGGAGCAGTCAAAACTGCCCAAAGGGTTGTGGGGAGAAGCGATGAGATATTCTGTGTTCATCTCAAATCGTGTGTACCACCGTCCGATTGACGGGGTCCCCTACACCAAGCTATACGGTAAACCACCCAATCTTGTATTTCTAAAGACGTTTGGGTCACATGCTTTCGTCCATGCAGATCGGGAGACACGCAGGAAAAGTGAACCGCGAGCCAAGCGGCTGCAGTTCATTGGAGTAGAACCAAATTGCAAAGCGCTCAAATTTCTCAATCCTGACCACAGAACGGTCACAATATCCAACTCTTACGATTTCTCTGAGCAAAGTATGCTGCCAGATCATGCTGACCAAACAGTCAGCATCCCCTCTGAGGCTGGAGAAAATGGGGGGGACGCAAGAATGGAAAGCAGTCCCGATCAGCCAGCAGCATCACCTCAGAGAACTCCAGAGAGACAAAGGCAACTTCCTGCCACACCAGCAAGCTCTGACAGGCTGCTGGAAGAGGGGGGAGCGGAGGAAGCCAGTCCAGGCTTGGACACAAGCACTTCCTCAGAGGAAGCCACTTTGGAACAGGCTGTTCCAACCAGACGCATCCTTCCTCCAAGAGCTTTGCGTGGGGTACCACCTCAAAGATTAACCTATCAGGTGGAGGTGGGAAAAGTACCCCAGACATATCAAGATGTCTTGGAGTTACCGCAACCCGAGAAGGAAGGATGGCTGCAGGCTATTCGGGCTGAGTTGAAGGCAATGCACGACTTAAGGGTCTTTGAACCAGCAAAATTACCAGCTGGAAAACATGCCATTGATTCCAGATGGGTGTTTGTTCTAAAAGATCAGGAAGGTGCTGAGCCCTTAAAGAAAGCCCGTTTAGTGGTCCGTGGCTGTAAGCAAATTCCAGGTGTAGATTTTGAGGAAATCTACTCCCCCACACTTTCAGCCACAACGCTACGAGCAGCACTTGCTGTCGCAGCTAGCAGAGGTCTCCAAGTGCATCACTTTGATGTGGGGACAGCGTACTTGCACGCAGACCTGCACGAGGAAGTGTACATAACAATTCCTCCAGGGGTGCAAAGCGATTACTCACATTTTCGCCTCAGGAAATCGATCTACGGGTTGAGGCAAAGTGGAAGGAACTGGCACTTATGCCTTAAGGAGCAGCTGCAAAAATTGGGGTTCACACCCTCCACAGCTGATCCATGCCTTTTCAGGAAAGGAAAAGGGGAAAAATTGTGTGTTCTTCTGTGTTTCGTTGATGATCTGCTGGTCCTTGCAAGGACAGAACAACAGATCAATCAGATCACACAACAGCTGAAAAAGGCATTCACACTAAAATGTCTTGGTCCTGTCAATCGCTACCTGGGAGTGGAGATTGAACGCACAGCTGACAGTACTGGTTTTCTCCTCAGCCAGGAGAGTAAAATACATGCCCTGCTTCGAGAATGGGGCATGCAGGACAGCAAGAGTGTTGCAACACCAATGGTGGTTGGAAGGGGGGAGAAAGCAGAAGAGTCTGCACCATTTCCAAACCAGAACATGTATCTTTCACTATTGGGTTCACTCACACACCTTGCGTGCTGGACGCGCCCAGACATTGGCGCTGCAGTCAATCACCTGAGCAGGAAAGCTGCAAACCCAACTCAGGCAGATTGGATAGCCTTAAAGCGTATTCTCCGGTACTTGAAAGGGACAAGCACCCACAGGTACCACATCACCCCAAAAGGAGCACTGCAATTCGAGGTTTTTGCTGACAGTGACTTTGGGGGGGATGACACAAGGAGATCTACCACAGGCTATGCCATACGTCTTGGGAATTGCGTGGTAGATTGGGGTTCACACAAACAAAAGACTGTTGCGTGTTCGACTCTAGAGAGTGAATACACAGCCTTGAGTCTTGTGACCAACTACCTTCACACGCTCAGGCAATTGATGTCGGATTTGGATACCCCACAAGTAAATCCAATCCGAATCTGGATGGACAATCAGTCTGCAATCCAGATTGCTGGGTCAGAACGAGTCCGGATGCACTCCAAACATGTGGACATAAAGCACAAACATGTCAGAGAGGCCGTTCAGAATGGGGACATTGAAGTGCTTTATTGCCCATCGCAGGAGAACATAGCGGACGTTCTAACCAAAGCTCTTCCTGCGCCACTGTTCAAACAGGCAGTTCAAATGCTGGACCTGGCGCCAAAGGAAGACTTCCGAGACGAAATGGGGGGGTGTTGCAGTTTCACATCTCACAGTCCAGAACTGGCTGAAACTGGCATTCCGTCTCTGCGTCTCAAGATCAGATAGAGCACCTGTGTGCCCTTCAGCAGGCAGCTTCCCAGCTTGTTAGGGCAACTAGCTTGGACAGTAGTTGAACTCCCTTTCTGATAGTGTAACATAAGCAGGCAGTTTCACACGGGAAGCCCTGGCTGCAAACACTGCTCATTCCCATGAGCTCATAGTGCTCTAAGGGTCACCCCATTGGGTAAGATGGGGCACAAGGGTCTTCAGGTATCCACCTACCAGATATACTCTGGCTACATCCCTTTGTTCTTGTGTAGAAGGAGTTATTCACTGTGTGTGCATTAAGATGTAAAGCTGCACTGAAACGCCGCCTGCGAGCGGCAAAGACTTCACCGGCTTTCCTAGCCGGCAGACTGAACCTTTTTTACCTTTCTCACTTTCGCTACAATAAAGAGACTTTGTTATGAAAATGTGGCGATTGCTTCAATCCTTCGCTCCGGAGCGCTAAGGCAAGCGCTGGAATGGGTCTCCAAGCCCCCAACTCTGCTACTATTTACACAAATACACAACACCCTTCAAGTTTTTGATCCAGAGGACGGTCGCACACACCCACTATTAGATCGCTCTTTTGACCTGGGAGTTTAACCCACATTGACTCTATGGTGGAGTCAGGCCCACCTTCAGTTTCTATCCCTTCTCTGACATAGATGGCCACCCCACCGCCAACACGTCTTTCCCTGTCCCTCCTATAGAGTTTATAATGAATGGAATTCATGGAATTCCCAGCCCTGATTGTACCGACAAGGGATGTGGGGTCATTAGAGGCAGATGAGGCAGTGCCTCATCTGCCCCAGTGCCTCACCTGCCTAGGCCCCCAGATGGAACCAGGACTTCTGAGGCCCAGGGAGGCTGTACATGGCTTCCCTGGGCTTTAGAAGACCTGACTGTTTTTTAAAGACCACAGGCTGCTTTTAAAAAATAAAGGGGCCATGTTTGGAGCAATCACTCCAAACACTACCCCCTTCTTTTGTTTGTTTGTTTGTTTGTTTGTTTGTTTGTTTGTTTGTTTGTTTGTTTGTTTGTTTGTTTGAAACAAGTTGTCTGGCAGCACTGCCGGCTGAAGTGTTTAAAAAAAAAAATACCGTGAATACTCAGAGCTGCACAGAAATACTCAGCGGGGCAGAAACCTCCTTCCCCCCCCCCAACCCTGCCACTTAGAGTGGTCTTGCACAGCCCCGAGCATTTGGGATTTAAATGCTCAAGGCTGGACACAACCACTCCAAGTGGCAGTGCTGAGGGAGGGAGGTTTCTGTCCTGCAGAGACCTCCCCCCCGTTGCTCATATTGGAGCGGGCACGCAGCACTCCAAGTGTTTGCGGTATTTTTTTTTAAAGAACTTCAGCCAGCGGTACTGCTGGATAACTTTGCGTAAAAAAAATCCCACAACTAAAAGAAGGAGGCGGTGTTTGGAGCCATCACATTGCTGCCGTCTGCAGTTGCTTTAAAAAGGAAAAAGAACACTCACGGCGGTGTATGGCCACCCGAAGGTTCCTGAAGTAATTGCGGTGGTGTGATGACGTGGCCACGATTACTTCCAGGTCACTGGGCTGGGTGCCTCACGTCCCTGGTACCAACTGTGCTCTAGGGAGGAACAGGGGCTTCATGGCAGGGCACATGCTTTGTGAGTAGATGGTTGCAGGTTCAACCTGGTATCTCAAAGAGTCACAGGACACTTCCTGCTTTGGTGGCCAAAGCTGCAGAATAATTGTTTTTCCCCTTTCAAAACGATCTTGTTATTCTTTTCAATAGAAAGATGATGAGGTGCAATTATTTTTGCTGTTCTTTCAGGCTGACTGCGGGAAGACGCCAGCGCTCAGGACGGCACTTGCTTTTCTGACTCAAGTTGTGACTCTGTGTGATTTGTCCTTGGGATCACTAGCACTTACTGTCAGTCAGGAGGAGACCTTGAAACCAGTGGGCCAAATGCATCACTCCTGTAAGTCCACTGAGGGGAAAACAGAGTGACGCCGAGGAATGGCTTGTCCTTCGGCTGCTCCTTCCTTACATCTACTTTTGCCTCAAAGTGCAGAACAGCAAATTAGCTGTCACTGAGTTACTAAATTTAAAGTGTTTGCTTCAGCTTTGAGGGTTATTCTCTGCGCCTGCGTTTCTTTCACTTGGTAATTTGGCCTTTTTAATCACATTGTGTGATAAGACGAAAATTACAGGCAGAGATTCAGGACTGCTGAGAGCTCTGACTCACCCTGAAATTATTACAGCTTCAGGGCTGCTGGCCTTAATCCTCCTTCTTAATTTTCTGATTCTTGGTTATATGGGTAATAATAATAAAACTGACATTATTATAGAGTGGCGACAATAACCCTAGAGTTAAGGCCGAGTATGTGTTTATTTTAACTCGTCTCTCGTGTGTGTGTTGGCTGGAAAAAAAAAACTGGGTTATGAAAAAATATCCACCACTGAGCCCCCATTGCCAACTTTTTCACTGATTCTTGCTCATGATTTCTGACATTATTAGGTCCATGCTGTGAAAAAGACCTATTTGCTGGTATCTGCAAATCATGCTACTGTCAAAGGCAGAGGAACAATAACAAAGAAGTGGACTGGCCAGAACAGTTTGTGTGTGTGCGTGCACGTGTATCTTTTGTTATTGGGAACCCTAACAACACAACCAGCAGATGAGAAACTAACATAGTTCCTAGATCAGCGATGGAAAACCTTTTCGGTTTGCTGTGTCAGAAATGCCTAACTTGATTCTGCTGGTGTGTCACTCCCCACCGCCAACAAAAGAGAAACATTTACATATTAATTTGTTTAAAAATATAGTCCAATCATGTGTGGGGCTATGCATTATATAAAAAATAAAAAAAATCAAATCATTACAAAAACGAAGTCAGTTGTTGGGCGTTGGCAAAAGCTGGCGTGTCACCCAAAACGTCATGGCGTGTCACCTTTGACACACGTGTCATAGGTTCGCCATCACTGTCCTAGACTGTACCATCTCATGTGAGGTAGGATGACCAGTTTGCCCCCAAAAGACTTGGTTTCTCCAGATCATTTCTTCTCAGTTGGCCAAGATTCATCTCAGGCCATTGGCTTCCTTAGGCCCCTTTATCTCTGGGCTCCATCCTGGTACCAGATTTTATTTTATATTTTACATTTTCCAAGTGTTCAGTCTTGTGACATCACTAGGCCTCACATCAGAAATCTCAGGATTTGGGATATATCTGAGCTGGCAAACTGGGTGTTGGTTGTATAGATATGCCAGCATTCAACAATTCCACCTGGAATCTGAGATTTTACTACCTCATCTACTGTTTATGTAGACCAGGCCTCAGTGCTCCAAAATTGACAGATTGTTGGAATTTATGAGTAGCCTCTTTCATTGTTTATCCAGCATTTCCACCTACTTCAGACGACTATTTCCCTAGCCATTTAGGTAATGAAGGTCCTATTGTGCCCATTTCAGAAAGGCTTTTTCCTATATTGTTTCTGAAGATAAAAGGTTTCCATTTTCCTTTATAACTGCCTCCCCACCCTTAAGGCAGACACAGTGCTCTGCAAATCTGTACTCGGTACCACCACAGTTGCTATTAAGCTGCTGAGTGACACAGCTATCAGTCATATGTAGGTGGAATTTGTTACATCATCACCTGCCCAAAATACACTAAACTCTCTTGTCATACACTCTCCTGATAAATAGATGTTTGGGGGTAGTAGGAGAATGCTAAAAAAAACTCCTAGGAAATATTAGAGCACTGGTGGGCCAAAGGTCAGAAAGGAAGTAATTCATTATGAAGTGGCCTTTTGGAGGGGTGGCAAATGATTACTACCCCTTTTGCCATTTTTTACACTTAAAAGTGCATCTTTCAGTGCAAGTATAATAAAAAGGCCAGTTCCCCACTGGTAACAATGGGACAGGGCAATCTACCCAAGTTTGGTTCCAACTTTGATGGGGATCTGGGCAAAGTGCCTCTTGGTGAGCCCTGTCTTATGTCAGTGGGTGGGTGGTGGCAGGTTTACTAGGAGGCATGAGTGACAGTGAGCAACTGTCCCTTAGTTCCATGGATGGCTGTTGACAGACTAATTAGGAGCCTCCACTGAAAAGGCCCTGCTCCACCCTCTGGGGCGGGGCAGTGACAAAAGATGTCACTGTGCCCTCCACGCAGCCTTGCCATTGCCCCTGCTTCCAGAATTGCTCCATTTCAGAGCACAACACAGGCATGGGCAGATGGGAAGGCCCAGCTCCACGCCACTTTCCTCCGCGTTGCATGCAACTCCCTCACTGGTGCCCATGGCAGGTGCTACACCATGTCCTATGGGCACAACACCTCTGTACCAATGTGGGTGGCTGTGGACCTATGCAGAGCTAGGGTTGCTGGTCCTGCAGAATTAGCCTGGAGTCTCCAAGAATCAGCATCAATCTCCAACAGGTTGCTAGAAATTTCAATAGAGCCTCTTCAGTCTTCGTCACATCACAGCATATTAGGAAAGGTAACATCTCCAGAATTAGCTTCTTCAAAACACATTTACTGAACTGGCCGGGTGCTGGAGGAGAAAGAGGGGAGGACAGCAGCAAAGGGGTTTCGTAGAAACCTGACCTTGTTCATAGTGGCTCCCCACCAACTTCTTAGCACTGCTGAGACGTTTGAGCCACCATGATGAGCCTTGTTTCACTCAAATTACTGAGAAGAGCATTGGGTAGTGGTAGGATGAAGCAATTGGCCAGGCAGCCAGCTAGTGGGACTGATGGCCCCACAAGTGTGGAGATTGCCCACCAGTTTGGTGCCTCTCCTACCCCATCACTCAAAAATGCTGCTTTGCCTGGACTCATAGATCTGCCTGCTCTCAGACTTAAAACTTGTTTTAATAAGGAAATCTCATGGTAGATCTCATAGAGGAAACTACCTTTGTACAGTGCAAGTCAGAAATTATATAGACTGAACATAGCCCAGTCTCCACAATCCCATGTGCCAAAGCAAGACCTATTTATGAAGCTCCCCATGTCTACTTTGAAGGGGTTGAGCAAAAGCATAGACCAGGATGTCAAGCTCATTTCATGCAGAGTGCCAAATAGCTGGAAGTGATGCTATAACTCAGGATATGATGTCATTAAGCAGGTCATGACAAGAAATCAGCACTTTTTTCCCTCACTTCGTAACTTATTAGCTACAAGTAGACTAGAATATGCACAAATCTTGATAATATTTTCAAGATATGGGAGAGCCCAATTATCATGCCGGCTGTCCTTTCAGCAGTGACAGCACAGCTCAGCAGCTGAGAGCAGCTGGTGGTGGTGCTGGGAAAGGCCAAGGGATGAATAAAGAGCTTCTGCTGGCTGCATCCTGCCCCCGGGCCAGAGACAAACAGAGCCCCGAGTGCGTCCATGGTAGGGTGACGAAACCGCGCCCCCTGCACATCACCCCGCCCCCGTGCATCGCCCTGCCATGCCTCCCTGC
>JAJKFI010031463.1:0-19465 GCA_029204185.1 Lerista edwardsae
GGACCACTCTCAGAGTCAGAGAGGCCAGCACACAGATGTGTGTCATCCTCCCTGACTCCGAGAGTAGTCTAAACCCGCTTTATGGTGGCCCTTGTGCTGGCCAAACTTTGCTGACCTAACTCCAAGTTAGGATTGCGCTCTAAAGCAAAGAGAAGCAAACAATCCTGTTTTCTTCTGTCTACCTGCAAACATCTATTGCCAGGGTTTCCAAACATTTCAGTTCAAGGGCCACATCGTATATTTTGCACCATTTCACAGGCTGAAAAAAAATCACTTTCAGAAATGAGTGGATGAAATTTAAATAAATGAATAACTTTTACATGGATTTTTTTTTTGTAATCAGCATGATACGATCCAGAACAAAAGAGAAATGTGACATTTACAAAGAAACAATGCCATGTTTTAAACTGAGAGATGATATATAATGAGTAAACATATCAAATATTTTAAGTTGTTGCGGGCCAAATAATATCTTGTGGCAGGCTGGATTTGGCCCCTGGGCCGTAGTTTGGAGATCCCCGATAATAATGAATTACATTTATTTATTTTTTTAAAGTTTCTGTAACCCAAACACTAAAATGGAGGACAACAATGCTTTTGAAACTCAGGAACACAGGTTTTTTTTAGAAGCTTCTTCTCAGAAGTTCTTCAATTTAAAAGACTTTTTTAAAAAATGGGATAATGAGAACAGATAAAAGGAAATTACCCAGTGGGTAATTAATCTGTGGAATCTCTTGCCACATGTTCTGCCAAATTCCCTGCTGGGCCTCTCCAAGGGCCCCAATGCCACACTATGCTAACTATGCTGCTCTCCAGAGCAGCCTCAGAGATAGGCAAGAGGGAGGGGGTTCAGTCACCCACTGGGCCTCCTCTCTTCCAGCAGCATTGATTGGGATCACTGGCTGGCCAGCCTCCTCCAGACTGCCCTCATCACCAGCTTAGCTCCAGATACCCTAGCTTGGCACCACAAAACCCCACCACCAAACAATAGGCAGTCAGCTTGCCTAAGCCACAACTGCCTCTTCCACTTGGTGGCTCCAGGGGCGTGGCAGCCATGCAACAATTCCCCACAGTTATTCCCCACAATAACCTTACCTTCTCCAGTCTTTTAGTCAGTCCATCCAGCAAGCTGTCAATCAGACCATATTTTCCTTCCTACACCTGCCTTTTGCTGCCATCCAGCACCTGCCTAATGCTCACTTAATATAGCTCCTGCCTCCAACTTTATACTGAGGCAGGCCAATCAGTGTCTGTTGCTGGGCAGGCTTTAATTCATCAGCCACACCCATCTACACCTGTGCTAATCACCCTTCCTAGCCAGGGCCCTCATCAGCCTGCAGCTGTGTTCCTGCTGCAGGCAAAGACCTAGGGGTTAACCCTGTAATCCCTGTCTTATTTGGACAAGGGGCCACTGCTGATACCATTCCCTAACTCCTGGGGGTATCTTCCACCTTTTCCCATACATCACAGGAGGTAGAGATGGCACCTTTAAAAGTGGATTGGACAAATTTCTGGAGGAAATGTCCATCATGGGCAAAAGACCGTAATGGTTAGTGCAACCTACGTACTATAGAGGTAGGCTACCTCAGAGTGCTGGATGCAGGGGAGTGGCAACGAGATGCACCTATCTAGTTGCCTTGTGTATTCCCTGAGGCATCTGGTGGGCCGCTGCGAGATGCAGGAAGCTGTAGATGGGCCTTTGGCCTGATCGAGTGGGGCTCTTCTTATGTTCTTATGTAAAGGCAATTGGTCTCTGAAAGACAATTTATCCACCATTGTCATCTCACCCAGTGGTGTCATCCAAATGATTTAGAAACCGGTACTCACTTTTGATTGGCACTTGTCCAAATGCCAAACAAATAATGATTTAGGCCAGCTCAACTTCTAGAAACCGGTACTCGCGTAGTGGTGCGTAGTGGGTGCATGACATCACTGATCTCACCCCATCCCTGCAATGTTTAGCTACAATACACACTTTCAGTTCGTGCATGGCAAAAGTGAACTGAGAACATGCTGTAGAGCAGGGAATCCAAACCACAAGCCACATGCGGCACTTCGACATATAATGTGCGGCTCATGGAAATATGACTGAGCTCCTTTCTGTATCACAATATAAAAGGAAAATCAAAATTTTTCAGGTTTCATAATTATTGACCAGTATAAACTGAAAGTCCACTTTAATGTTCACAGCAAGTAAATATATTTAGGCTGCAATCCTATCCACACTTTCCTGGGAGTAAGCTCCATTGACTATAATGGGACTTACTTCTGAGTAGACAGGCATAAGATTGGGCTCTTGAGTATTTAAGGGTGTAATCCTAACCTGGAGTTAGGCCAGCGCAGTAAGGCCAGCAAAGTTTGGCCGCCACAAGGGACACCGTAAGCAGTGGTGTTATTCCACCGGAACGCTGGGCGGGACATCCGGATGATTGACAGCCCGCCCATCGCGTTCCGCAGCATTACGCCATTTGTGTAACCAATTACGCTGCTTGCGTACGTTACGCAAATGGCGTAATGCTGCGGAACACGACAGGCGGGCTGTCGATCACCCGGATTTCCCGCCCAGCGTTCCGGTAGAATAACACCACTGACCGTAAGGTATGTTTGGACCATTCCCAGAGTCAGAGGGGCCAGCTCACAGACGTGCACCATCCTCCCTAGCTTTGAGGGTGATCCAAATGAGCTTTACAGTGGCCCTGGTGCCAGCCAAACTTGGCTGGCCTTTCTGTGCCGGCCTCACTCCAGGTTAGGATTACGCCCTAAATACTTCTCAAATATTGTGGCTCTCAAACATCTCTCTTGCAGCTCACAACCATCTCAAGTTTATTGTACGTGGCTTTTATGATAAGCAAGTTTGGCCACCCTTGCCCCACAAAATGTGCCCCACAAAACTCTGCAGTGTGTTGGGGGTTTCCATAGCAAACACATGGGGGGCTCATCAGCAAAACTTGCTTCGTGGAACAGGTTCCCTGAGGGTAAGGAATCTGCGAACCAAAGGTCTACAGCATGTGGCTCCCAAGGACATCTGAGAAGAACACCCTACATCTGCAATTTACCGCTATGATTTATGAAGCAGCATTCCCCGGATGCTTTGCACATCTGTTGGTTGTCAGTACTCATGTTAGGCATTGAGCCACCCATCTGCACATGCAGAGCGTCAGGCATGCATGGTGAACTGGAGTCAATGCTTGGGAAGCAAATGGCAGGCAGAGTAGTTCTTTATCATGTATTTACAGTCAATCTTCACTATCCCCTAGGGTTAGATTCCTGGAAATCTTTGCAAAGCATTGATCCTATGGGATCCATGGGGTTGAGTGCAAGAGGTACCTTATTTACCATCAGAAGCAGTGATGTCATGCAGGGGGTACACGGGGGTACGCGAGTACCGGTTTCTAGGATTACAGCTGGCCCCGCCCATTCGCCCGCCCACTCGTCGACTCCGCCCCCTGCAACGTTTGAATTTCCTGCATGTTTGAGTTGCCTGCATGTTCTCAGAGCCAGGCAGGCAGGCAGGCAGGCAGCGAGCGGAGCCTTTCCTTTCCTTGCCACTGAAAAATGAGTTGCTCTGGGGTTTTAACATGATGCCAGGCCTCCTTAACATGTTCTGGGGGTGCTGTGGAATACTGTTGCAACTGTTGGGTCAGTTTAAAATCATCTGAGGCCTCAAAAAGGGCTTTTTTCATGTCCCTTCCTGCCACGGCATCACTTCCGGCTTATGACATCACTTCCGGTGGGCGGGTCCCGACACGTGCCAATCAAAAGTGAGTACCTGTTCTTAAATCATTTAGATGACACCACTGACCAGAAGAATCCAGCAGAGACCCTCAGGAAGCCAGCAGAATGCAGCAGAAAGTGCCCAAAGATCTGTGAATGCTGCAGAGACCTTCCAGAGGCTTCGGGGATCTTCAGAATGGCACCTGCGACCAGCATGGACCTCTTAAACATGGCTGGTGGATGCTTCTGCCTGCCATTTTAAAAAGGTCACCTGCTGGCTGCAGGTGCCACTCTGAAGGTCCCTGCACAGTGAATAACAAAGGTAAGTAGTAATTCTGCCCCTCGCAGGGAAATGGGTATAAAGAGGATTGATTGTAAAAAGAAAAAGAAAAAAGACAACACTCATGAACTCAGCTCAGACTTCCTGAATTACCCACTGAGAAGTTAATGTTAATGCAGGTATGAATTGAAAACAGCATTGTATAGCCTTCCATTGACCTCTCTCTCTTTCCCTAGAAATAGCCCAAGCCTATTGGCTAGAATTTTCCCTTCTCTTCTAAGTACCCTGTGAATTTTAATGACTGTCACCTGTTCTCTGCAGAATTCCAACAGCTGCTGTAAAGGTAGGATGACAAAAAGAATCTAATCATCATCCACCCGTTTTCAATTTTCTGATTTTACTCTATAATGAAGATGGAAAAACACATTTGTTCCCTGCACTACAAGAAGTAATAGGTGGAAGAAAATTATAATTAATGATTCAAAAATATTACCACATGGAGCTGAATTTTTTCTTCCATGGGCAGAAAGGCAGGGAAACATTTTTCTCCAAGAGTACTAGTCTGAAAATAAGTGAATCTGTATATATTATATCAAGATGTGGTTGGTGGCTGCAAGTTCTAACACGATCTGAGGGGGAAGCTGATTTTCTTTTTTAATAAGCAAGCTGCTCTACAGAATATAGAGATTAAAAAAATTCTGGGTGCTTGTTGCATCTTAATGTTTAGACGGGAACAGAGATGGTGAAATATTTACAAAAAAATATTCAATATAGGGCAGATTTGTGTAACTGCATAGAAGGTGTGTGTGAGGGATGTGTGTGTTGAAGCCTAAGTAAATTATTTCTTTATTTCCAAAGGATCTTAACTCAAGTAAAGAGACAAGATAATTTAGAACAAGGTAGTTTATAAAGTCACCAAATAATTTTTCCTTATTTGGTTATGGATAGGATTACCAGATACAAACTGGGAAAGAGTGCCTATTGTATTGTATTTAACCATTGTATAGAAGAGGGAGTTTTTGGCAGGTGCAGCTTTTTGAACCCTTCCATGTTGAGCTGCAGCTGCCCAAATTCCCTCTTCTATACAATGGTTAAAAGTATAGGTACTCTGTCCCAGTTTGTATCTGGTAACCCTAACTATGGAATTTAGAGTGCAATCCTAACCTGGAGTTAGGCGGGCACAGTTCAGCCAGCAAAGTTTGGCTGGCACAAGGGCCAGTGTAAATTTGGACCACTCTTGGAGTCAGGGAGGATGGCACACATCTGTGTGATGGCCACTCTGATTCTGAGAGTGGCCCAAACGTGCTTTACAGTGTCTCTTGCGCTGGCCAAACTTTGCTGGCCTAACTGTGCCTGCCTAACTCCAGGTTAGGATTGCGCGCTTAAGAACATAGGCCCATCTAGTCATAGCTTCCAGTATCTCACAGTGGCCCACTAGATGTCTCAGGGAGGACACAAGACAACAGGATACTTGCATCTCATTGCCATTCCTTTGCACCTGGCATTCAGATATACAGGCATGCCCCAATATCCACTAATTCGGTATTCAAGGTTTAATTTATCCATGGATACCGTGGTTACTGGGATAGCCTATTAAAAAGATTGGGGAACATTAAACAAATCTCTCTTTTTTACCTTGTTGCAATAAAACCACTGATATTCCCCTGTCTTTAAAAATGGCATCCCCAGTATCTGTGGTTTCAAGTTTCCACAGGGGTGTCCAGAACTCCAGCAAATACCATGACATGTCTGTAGCCTATTTCTAGAATCAGGAGGATGCATCACCCATCATGGCCTATAACCTCCGATGGACTTTTCCTCCCGAAATCTGTCTTGTATATGTGGCTTTGATCTAGCAATCTGACTTGTGAGTCCCAAGAAAATCTGCAACGTTTTGTCGAATTGCATTCAATTAACAAGAATTTACTCTAAACTTCTAGTTGGCACAGGGGTAGGGGTAGATGTTTGTGGGTTTTCCATATGATGGATTGCACCAGGAAGCCTGGGTATCATGCAGTCTCACCAACCATACACACGCCATCCATAGATTAATGATGAATAAAACTGGGACACATGCACATATGTGTATGTATAAATGGGTTCTGCTCACATGATGTGGCCTCTCTTTTCTCCCCATGCATGGATTGTGAAAAGCAGAACCATAACATACTTCCCTGATGCCTGGGGCAGTGACATCACAACATGATGTGATGTCGTGATCACACGTGAGCCACCTCAAGGAGGGGGCGGTTGCTCCAGCAGTTTCATCTATCCCGATGATTCCCAAACTTTTTAGACCAGGACCCATCTTTTAGATGGCACTCGTATTGGGACCCACCGGAAGTGATGTCATTAACCTGGAAGTGATGTCATAGCCAGAAGTGACATCATCAAGCAGAAAGTGCTTGATGATGTCAAGAATCTGATGTCAAGAATGCAAACTGGCATTCTTGGACTGAAGCAAATGCACAACCATGAAACATCCATGATAGAAAGCACGATGAAGACAAAATATGATGTAAAAGCACAACCCACACTTGAAAATTCAAACTGTTAACACTCACAAAAGAAATATGACAAGAGTCAGGTCTGCAGTTTCCAAGATGGCTGCTTTCTGCCACCCACCTGACATCAGATTGCAACCAGTGATGTCATGCACCCACTACGCACCACTACGCGAGTACCAGTTCCTAGAAGTTGAGCTGGCCCCGCCCACTCAAAGCTGGCCCCTGCTATTTAACCAGGGAACAGTTGAAGCAAAATATGTATATACACATCCCTAGAAAGCAAAGCAATAGAAGTTAAATCAACACTAACCACAAGCTGAAGTCATTACAAACATGATCACATCCATGGCAACAATCATGACATTACTTCCGGTTTATGATGTCACTTCTGGTGGGCGGACCCCGACAAGTGCCAATCAAAAGTGAGTACCTGTTCCTAAATCATTTGGATGACACCACTGGTTGCAACCCACCAAGTGGGTCCCAACCCACAGTTTGAATAACACTGGCCTATTCCCATTCCTTCTCCTGTGTAGGCTTGGTGTCCACACACCAAGGAAGGAAGGAAGGGCACACTCGAAGCTGCAGCAACCATGCAGATCAATGTGGATTCCCAGTCACAATAGCAGATGAATGTGCGCATCCAGACAGAGGGCTGTCTAGCAACAGCAGCAGCTTTGTATGGCTGCACATGTTTAAATTACATTTATAGAGAGGATTTAGATACAATGTGCAACAAATGAATCGGAGGCGTGAAGTCAATAACCTAATTATTTTTACTTTAATCCTTCTCCTCCAAGACTTCTTCTGCAAGTCTGGTTGCTTGACAACACCCAGCAGGATGACATTAGTCTAAGTGTTGGTGCTTATTGATTGACTTCGCCGGGTTTTGTGCTGCGATATAAATAAGAACAGCGCTAGTGAAATTGATCACATCGGGGCTGAAAATTACACTGTCTTCGCAGGATGTCTGAGTTTCAAAATCCAATTGAAAACATTTGAAAACCAACTTGTTTAGGCCACAGCTGGAAGAAATTGTTTCTGGAAAATATTCACCAAGGAAACGGGTATAACTGGTCCGATACTGTATGCCAGAGTATTGGTTAATAATGTTGACGCAAGCAACTCTGGAGTGTCGGTAAAACTATCTTTTGTAAATGGTTGTCTGTCTCTAAAGCAACATGATGTCATGTATAGGAGCTGGCCCAGTAGAATGGCTAAGGGTGCAATCCAACTTGAGCTGGAGCAGGGAGGCTGAGTTGTGCCTGTCAAGTTTGGGTGCAGATTTGAGTAGCCCTATTGGGCTGGCTGGCACACAACATGGGGTGAGGGGTATAAAATCCCTTTATTCCGAGTTGCAGTCCTGCCCATGCCAAGCTTGCACTGCAGTAGACAGGCTGAGTTGCTTGCACTGTATCCAGCACAAGGTAGATATGGGCAGAGCCAAAAGGGGACTTTTATGCCTCACCCCATTGTCATGTGCCAGCCAGCGAGCCCAATAGGGCTACTTGAATCTGCACTCACATTTCACAGGTGCAAATCCAAGCAAAATCAGGACAGGGGTTAGGATTCGACTTGCGCCTAATAAATAAATAAATCTCGGATGTATGCATAGGCAAATTGAGTTTATTTGTTAATTTTTTCAACTAGGGCCACAATTCTATACACCAACTCCCATTTAACTCCATGGATCTAAGTAAACATTCATAGGATGTTTAAGGTGGCAAGAAACAGGGCCCCAGTCTTGGACTCCAATCAAATACTTGCCATGTTACAAGGCGTAGTCACTGAATACAAGACTATTGATACCATAGTCGATGCCTATGAGGTCGTCAATTTCCCATCAGACTTCCTAAACTCACTTGATCTGGCTGCATTGCCACCACATCATCTTTTACTTACAGTGGGATCTCCAATTATTTTACCACGGGACCTCGATCCGCCAAAACTTGGCAACGGCACAAGGCTGTTTGTCAAGAAGATGCTGGGTACTGTAATTGAAGCGACTATCTTAACAAGAAAGGGAAAGGGCGAAACAGTTTTTATCCCACCGATACCACTCATTCCAACGGATCTCCCTTTTAACTTTGAGGATTGCAATTTCCAGTGAGACTTGCATTCTCAATCACCATCAACAAGTCACAGGGGCAGTCTATTAAGAACTGCGGAGTGGATTTGAGATCGCCATGTTTCTCCCACGGACAACTTTATGTTGTTTGCTCAAGGGTGGGTTCGCCCAAGAATGTATGTGTTCTTGCTCCTGGAGGTGAAACTAAAAATGTTGTTTATAATCAAGTTTTGAGTTAAATTAATATTATAGTGAATTTGTAAAAGATTTTACTTTCTAATTTTTATACTGTACTTATACTTTTAATTACCTGTACATAAAATTACTTCGATTTGACACTATAGATAGAATTCATTCCTTTTCCTGTCTAATAGAAGCTTGGGATAAATAAATACCCGGGCAATGCGGGGTAAGGACCAGCTAAGTATGGAATAAAAACCTTGTTTTTATTTATTTATTATTATTATTTATTATATTGAGTAAAAAGCCACTTTCAACTTTGGAAAACACCAAAATCCACAAAAAAAATAAATCTGTTTTCACCCATATTTAGTAACAAGAATGTGATTTTAACACAGTGACAACAGATGTTACGTAGAGTGGGGCTGCAGTCCTATCCTACCTGGGAGTAAGCCCTACTGAACTCCTGAATAGACATGAATAGGTTTGGGCTGAGGGTCTCATTAAACCCCTGCAGTGCAATCAGTGATGTCATGCAGGGGGTACGTGGGGGTACGCGAGTACCGGTTTCTAGGATTATGGCTGGCCCCGCCCATTCGCCCGCCCACTCGTCGACTCCGCCCCTGCAACGTTTGAATTTCCTGCATGTTTGAGTTGCCTGCACATTCTCAGAGCCAGGCAGGCAGGCAGGCAGGCAGCGAGCGGAGCCGAGCCGAGCCTTGCCACTGAAAAATGAGCTGCTCTGGGGGTTTTGGGTCACTTTAACATGATGCCAGGCCTCCTTAACATGTTCTGGGGGTGCTGTGGAATACTGTTGCAACTGTTGGGTCAGTTTAAAATTGTCTGAGGCCTCAAAAAGGGCTTTTTTCATGTCACTTCCTGCCACGACATCACTTCCGGCTTATGACGTCACTTCCGGTGGGCGGGCCCCGACACGTGCCAATCAAAAGTGAGTACCTGTTCTTAAATCATTTAGATGACACCACTGAGTGCAATCCTAACCTGGTGTTGTGCAGGCGCAGAGTTCCTGCGTCGGACCAGCACTGTTCAAAATGGGCCGTAAGGCACGTAACAGCAGGACTGTGCTGGTTGAGCACCAGCTGAGCTCTGCCAGCGCAGGGCCGCACCAAGGACATGTTAGAGGCAGGCAGGAGCAGCAACAGGGCAGCACTGTGCGCGGAGACGGGACTCAGCCATTGAGCCATATCCACACACCCCCGTCCCCGGGCTGGGCAGCCCCGATTCTGTCTGCTCCTGGCCATACGGACTTGTGCCTGCTCTTTTGCTGGCACAGATCCAAACAGCCCCATAGGGCTGGCTGGGGCTTACCCTGGGGCAAGGGGAAAATATTGCCTTGTCCTGCAGCTGAGCTACTGCTGCCTCCTAATGTTGGTAGGATGCAGCACAGGTGAGCCAGCCTGCCTATCCCAGCTCAGGTTAGAATTGCGCCCTAAGCAGTGATGTCATGCACCCACTACGCACCACTATGCGAGTACCGGTTCCTAGAAGTTGAGCTGGCCCCACCCACTCGAAGCTGGCCTCTGCTATTTAACCAGGGAACAGTTGAAGCAAAATATGTCTATACACATCTCTAGAAAGCAAAGCAATAGAAGTTAAATCAACACTAACCACAAGCTGAAGTCATTACAAACATGATCATATCCATGGCAACAATCATGACATCACTTCCAACTTATGACGTCACTTCCGGTGGGTGGACCCCAACAAGTGCCAATCAAAAGTGAGTACCTGTTCCTAAATCATTTGGATGACACCACTGGCCCTAAGACAGATGACCATGTTCTTATTATTCCACGGAGGAGATGTTTGTGTGTTGGTTTTGTTTTTTTACTGGCAGCACCCCAGAACGGCAGTCAGAACCAGCTCTAGGAGCAGTGGGGCCCAATGTGGGGCATTCCTGTGCCCCCCCTCCCCACAAGGCCCCCAACTCACCAAGAAGCTTGTGGTGCCACACACAAAGTGCAGC
Source organism: Lerista edwardsae (assembly GCA_029204185.1). Lineage (NCBI taxonomy): Eukaryota > Metazoa > Chordata > Lepidosauria > Squamata > Scincidae > Lerista > Lerista edwardsae. The sequence continues at coordinate 10,737 of JAJKFI010031463.1, forward strand.
ACCTGGAAATGGTTGGTCGTGACATGATGACATCACAGCCAACTCATTTTGGGCAGGAGTGGGGGATCCAAGGTGAAGCTGCTCTGCTCGCCTCACTGACCTACAGCCCGTAGGGATCCTGGCTGCAGCAACAGGTGATGTGCTTCTCCGGGGGGGGCCAAAGCGTGGGGCCCAATGTGATGACGTTGGTCACATTGGCTTAAGGCCGCCCCTGACCACAGTATTAGAATCTGAAGGCTGAGGACAGAATTCATTCTATCACGTCCAGCGGTGTTATGCTGCCGGAATGCTGGGCGGGACATCCGGGTGATCGACAGCCCGCCCGTCGCGTTCCGCAGCGTTACGCCATTTGCATAACGTACGCAAGCGGCGTAATTGGTTACGCAAACGGCGTACTGTTTCACGTCCCCTTGTCAGTGTTGAATGGGAGATTAACATAAGCCACCATCTCCATGAGTGGACCTTTGGGAGAAAAGGGAACTGCATGGTGACAGCAGCGAAGGCTGTGGGTGAAATCTGTGGGTGTATAGTTGGAAGATAAGTTTGCGTCTTCCTGTGGAACCCAGCCAGATCAAGTGTTTCGGGACAAAAAAGCACACAAGCAAAGCAGTGTGAGTCTCCTCATTTAGAAATTCTGCCATATGCTCGGAAAGCTGTTTGACAGTTTTAGATCTGCTCATGTTCAGCCAACACCACTAATAACTTAGTAAACTAGGCCAAATGGAGTTTATTAGCCAGGTGTCTGCTACTTTCCTTTAGGCAGAGGTACAAATTTTGACCTTGTACAAAGTCAGATTGGCTGATACGTGTTGCCTGCGTCACATTTTCCTAAAAATCTGAAGTACGACATTGATTCAACCTTTTTATACTTTTACAGATTTTTTTTTCCTCTGCTGTCCCAGCCATGTCGGTCTGCAAGCAGTTGTTTTAATCTCCACATTTAACTATCAAGATGCTGCTTTCAAAAAGCAATCTCAACTTGCTGGTGGACAACGCGATGAAGGTGTCGACCCAGTGTGCGGCAGACATTAAGAATAGAAGGCCAGTTCCATGCTTGGGGTAATTAAAAAGGGGGTTGAGAATAAAACAGCCAATATTATTATTCCATTGTACAAACTGATAGTAAGGCCACAGCTAGAGTATTGCGCACAATTCTGGTCACCACATCTCAAAAAGGACATAGTGGAGCTGGAAAAGGTGCAGAAGAGAACCACAAAAATGATTACGGGGCTGGGGCACCCCCCTTATTTATTTATTTATTTATTTATTAAATTTATACCCCGCCTTATTTGCCTAAAGGCACTCAAGGCGGCTTTACAAAATATAAAAACTAACATTAAAAACACTTCAAAAACAATATAAAAAAACAATACAATAAAACAATTAAAACCACCAATAGTACAATTTAAAAGCAACAAACCCAGTGGATCATAAAATATAATAAACCAGCCAGCCCGCCAGACCTGTCAACAATTAAAAGCTTTTTGAAATAAAAAGGTCTTCAGCCCCCGCCGGAGTGTTAACAGAGAGGGAGCAGTTCTCAATTCTAAGGGGAGGGTATTCCAAAGTTGGGGGGCCACCACCGAGAAGGCCCTCTTCCTGGCCGCCACCCCTCTCACTTCTCCTGGTGGCGGCACAGTCAAAAGGGCCCCTCCAGATGATCTAAGAGTACGGGTTGGATTGTATGGAAGGAGGCGGTCCCTCAAATACCCCGGACCCGAGCCATAAAGGGCTTTAAAAGTCAAAACTAGCACTTTGAATTGGGCCCGGAACAGAACCGGCAGCCAGTGCAGTCGCCGAAGCAATGGCTCGACAGAGTCAAACCGACGTGCCCCAGCAACCACCCGAGCCGCCGCGTTCTGAACTAGTTGTAGTTTCCGGACCGTCTTCAAAGGCAGCCCCACGTAGAGCGCATTGCAATAATCTAATCTAGATGTCACTAGGGCATGGGTCACTGTGGCCAGGTCCGCACAGCTCAGGTACGGCCGCAGCTGGCGGATCAGCCGAAGCTGAGCAAAGGCTCCCCTGGCCGCCGCCGCCACCTGGGACTCCAGGTGTAGCTGTGGATCCAGGAGAACCCCCAAGCTGCGAACCTGCTCCTTCAGAGGAAGTGCAACCCCATTCAGAGCAGGGCGATAGTCCAGTACCCGAGTTGTGGATTTCCGGACCAAGAGCAGCTCTGTCTTATCCGGATTTAATTTCAGCTTGAAGAAAGACTGAAGTGTTTGGGGCTCTTCAGTCTGGAAAAAAGGAGCCTGAGGGGGGACATGAATGAGACATACAGAATTATGCACGGGAGGGATAGAGTCAGTGGTGTCATTCTATAATGAAGTGCCGGAACGGTGGGCGGGACTTACCACGTGATTGGCTGCGCGGTTCTGACGCGTCGCCACCGTTCCGAGCCCCACGCGGGCACCCCTGGCTTCAGAGGGGGTGCCCGCTTGCCTGGGTGGCGCGCTGGGTGCTGCGGAGAGCCGCGGAGGGGCGCGCCACCCGGAAGAAGCCCTCCGCGGCGGAACAGCAGGCGGCGACGCGTCGCAGGGCCCCTGTCAATCAAGGGGTAAGTCCCACCTGCGTTCCAGCACTTCATTATAGAATGACACCACTGGATAGAGTTGATGGCGGGATGTTCTTTTCACTCTCTCGCGGTGCCGGGGCCAGGGGACACCCACTGAAGTTGAGTGTTGGGAGAGTTAAAGCAGAGAAAGGGAAATAGTTTTTTACGCAGTGGGTAATTAAGCTGTGGAACTCCTTGCCCAGGAGGTGGTGATGGCATCTGGCCTGGATTCCTTTGAAAGGGGACTGGATGGATTTCTGGAGGAAATCATGGCTATATGCCATGATGGGTTGGGTACTTTAGAATGACAGGTACAAGGGAGTGGAAACAGGATGCAAGCATTTTGTTGTCTACGGGGCTCCCTTAGGCACCTGGTGGGCCACTGTGAGATACAGGAAGCTGGACTAGATGGGCCTTTGGCCTGATCCAGTGAGGCTCTTCTTATGTTCTTATGTTCTTAACTTACTTCTGGATGGTTTTAATAAACAGTCTGTGATTTTACTTTCTCTCTCTCTCTCTCTCTCTCTCTCTCAATCAATCAATCAATCAATCAATCAATCAATCAATCAACCTGTATTTATATACTGCCTTTCTGGTCACTGGATTTCTCCTCTGACTTTAATCTAGGCAGTTTACATGGGCAGGCTTTTCTCCAGGGGCGGAGGGAGGGTGTAGCCAGGGGTGCGGAATGCATGGGCGCCGGCAGCAGGGGGGGGGGGAGTGCCAGCAGCGCAGAGGCGGCAGAGCAAGGAGGAACTGGCTCGTTTTTTCGCCCGCCCGCCCATCCTGGCGCTCGTTGTGCTCCAAAATGCAGCTCTTCCGGGCGCAGGGAGGCGTGGCAGGGTGACGAGCGGGGGCAGGGCGACGTGCCGGGGGCGCGGTTTCGTCACCCTGCCATGGGCGCAACTGCAGCCCCAATCCTCTCTGAACACCACTGCTTTTCTCAACCCCATATAGGGGTTGTTACAATCACAAGTTCTATCTTTCAAGGACACTAGCACAGTAGGCAGAAATCCATCTGGAGCCAGCCCTGATGGTAGTGGAAATATTCACTATGCGATCCGGGAGAGGGTGCAGGGCCGTATTAACCCAAGGCTGGGCCCCTGGGCTTTCAGATATTTTGGGCCTCCTCCGAAACTCTTCAGGAAAGCTTCTGCCACACTCAGTGGAAGCCCCTGGTGGATGGGCAGATGGTTGAACATGGTTCTCCTCCCTCTTTACAAATAAGACCTCTGCAGCTCAGCTAATGCATCACTTTTCCCCATCTATTGCCTTGTTACAACACACACACACACACACACACACACACACAAGCCCATCTTTGCAGCCAACCCCCAACCCTTAGGCAATCCAGCCACAGCAGGACTTCTCCTCACAAATGAACCCAGACTTCACCCACCCCCATTCCTAAAACAGAAGAAACACTGGCAGACGTCTAAGGGGAAAGAAACGGAGAAGCCGGGCACTTCTAAGCTGTGCACCAATGGGAGGGGAAAAAAACCCTCACAAACGAGCCCAGGCTTGCATGGAAGCTCCCCAGCGATGCATCCTCCAGGTGCTGCCCACCTCAGTCCCTGGAGGCAGGACTTGCCCCACATGGTTCTTGGAGAGCTCTGCAAGCCTCACCTTTCCAAGATCAGACTTGCTGTAGTCTCTTGCCAGCTGGAGGGTTGGCAAGCTGGATGGGTAGTCCCTGGGGGCCAGATCTGGAGACTGGCTGATTTCTCGACATGCCGTCTTGATGGGCCCTAGTAGTCCCTATGGGGCCCCTAGGCTTCAGCCTACTCAAATACCGCCTTGAGTGGGTGGCTGTGCCATCCCTGAGCCGGTGTGGACCATAACTGGTGTTTATCAATTCCAGTCTTAGGGTGCAATCCTACCCACCTTTCCAGCACTGACATAGCCGTGCCAATGGGGCATGTGCTGCATCCTGCAGTGGAGTAGTAGTCACGGAGGCCTCCTCAAGGTCAGGGAATGTTTGTTCTCTGACCTCAGAGCTGCATTGCCCTTGCCCCGGTGCTGGAAAGTTGGTTAGGATTGCATCCTAAATCATTAAGTATTTCTTTTGATTTTTTAATGCACTCTGAATTAGTGGTGTTTAATGACGTTTGCAAATGGGTGTGAAGTTTGCACTCACTAATTGTATAATTAAAGAGAAACTGGTGGCAGCTCTCAATAAATAACCAGGGCTCCCTAAGTCAGACCTCGTACAGGTCTGGACTGAATTTATATTACTGCAGGGACACATTTCAAGGAGCTAAAAAGCAGCAAACTCGATGCCTGGTTTGCCAGGAGGTTGTTATTATGCAGTGCAGTTGATAGCTTGGCTATATGATATAGCATGATAGCATGGTTCTATTCAGAAAGCAATCAAGCAATTCAGAAAGCAGTCGTGCTTGGTATACCTTTGAGCAAATTGGTCTACTTTGGCTTTAAAATATTATCCTTGGATGGATATAAGAGACATATTATAATCAACGTGAAGGCTTCAATCCTATGCACACTTTCCTGGGAGTAAGCCCAACTGAACTCACTGAGAGCATAATCCTAACCTGTAGTTAGGCCAGCTCAGTTAGGCAAGAAAGGTTTGGGTGACACAAGGGCAGTATTGTCATTCACAAACGAGCTGCTGGAACGCGAGGCGGGACTTACCGCCTGATTGGCTGCTCGTTCGTGATGCGTTGCTGCCTGCCCGACCACCGCGTGGGCACCCCTGGCTTCGGAGGGGGTGCCCGCTTGCCTGGGGGGGCGCTGGGTGCCTAGGCGAGCCGCGAAGGGGCGCGCCACCCAGAGGGAGCCCCCATGGCGGATGGGCAGGCAGCGACGCGTCACAGACTGCCTGTCAATCAAGCGGTAAGTCCCGCCTCGCATTCCGGCAGCTCGTTTGTGAATGACACTACTGCACAAGGGCCACCATAAAGTATGCTTGGACCAGTCTTGGAGCCAGAGAGGCCAGCACACAGACATGCGCCATCCTCCCTGACCAGAGGCGGATCTAAGGGGGGGGCAAATCTGTAGGTTTTGCAAGAAGCCTTACCTTGCAGTGGAAAACACTCTTCTCCTGCACTGTTCTAGCCAATCCTCACAGGGAATAGCAACATCTTGGCATTGCTTACTGGCTACAGCAGCAAGGGAGAGGAGGGATTTACATGACAGGGTAAGGCTTCCTGCAAAACTTACAGATTTGCCCCCCCCCTTAGATCCGCCTCTGTCCCTGACTCCAAGAATGGTCCAAATGAACTTTATGGTGGCCCTTGTGCAGGCCAAACGTTGCTGGCCTAACTTGTGCCAGCCTAACTCCAGGTTAGGATTGTGCCCTGAGATTGTGAACACACCATCCTAAGGCCATAAAGTGCATTTGCGCCAAATAAGGAGTCGACTGGGATGAATCTAGCCTCTGGGCTGCCCCAGGTAAGTGAGTTAGCACTAGTTGAGTTTGGCTGGTGCAGGGGGTTGGGGAAGGCAGAGGGAAAGGGGGCAGGGGAAAGGCGGGGGAGGGCGAGGGTGAAATAAGGCAAACCCCCAAATATATGATTCAGCTTTTTCAAGTATGTCATCTGCCAGTTCAGACATTTTCCAGGAATCTAGAGATGGGAAACTAAAAATTATTTGAGAAACTTCTTTATTTGGAGATGAAAAAGGCTTACTCCCCAGAATATGCTCAGCAGTAATAAAAACTTGAAATGTAACACTACAGTATGTGTATAAATGGCAAAGAAACATCCTGATTAACAGAAAATAAATGTGTATGCAGAAATAGTGAAGGAAACTAGTTTAAATATAAACAAATAAAAATCAATACAACATTATTGCTCCGTGATATTATAATACATCCCACTGAGGTTTAGAAGGATGTTTAATTTATCTGAAAATAAGTCCTGAAGGCATGGTGCTTAATGAGCAAATCATAAATCAATTTTTGTTTGGTCAATTTAAAAAAATACAAAATTAATAGTTAAAAATTAATTAAAAGCAGCAACATCATAAAAACAATGGCATAAAAGTGGCGACCAAGAACAAATAGGTCCCTTGGAGGTTCCTCCTCCTTCCTTAAAGGCCACAGAAAATATAAAAAAATTTAGACCAGAAACCATATATACCACATAAAGAGGGGGCTGTTCTTATATATTCTGGTAACTGGTTTCTGAAACATGGTGACACAGCAGTAAAGGTCCTGCCGCTTGTCACCATCCTCCTTGGCTACTGTATGTTATGGTTCCATTATATCTGAAAGTGAAGGTCCTATAGTTGTAACTTTGTGCACACATACCTAGGAGTATATAGTTGGACTTACTCGTGTTATTGAGCTTTGTTTATTAAGGGTACAATCCGAACCAAGAATTAGGCTGGCACTCTTAGGCCAGCAAAGTTTGGCTGGCACAAGGACCACTGTAAAGTATGTTTGGACCACTCTCTGAGTCAGAGAGGCCAGCACACAGATGTGCCCCCTCCTCCCTGATTGCATGAGTGGTCCAAACACACTTTATGGTAGCCCTGGTTCCAGCCAAATCTTGCTGGCCTAACTCATTAAAGTGCCAGCCTAACTCCAAGTAAGGATTGCGCCCTAAGTGTGACAGAAGACTGGCTGAGTGGGCAGGGAAGGTAATAAGCCTCCAAGAGTAGACCATCCAAAAAGGCTCACCACCTTTGCAGAATTTAGGAGCCTCATGGTGTGATTTCCCCGCTCCCCCAGTAGTGATCTGACCCAACAGCTTAGGCAGGGAGATAGTTGGACAGATGGGTGGCACACCAACAAAATTCCAACAGATGAGGAAGCAATATTTGGTGTTCTGGTAAAGCCCAAAGGTGAATGGCAGGATTTGGCATTCTGCCCAATGCATAGAGAAGTCTTTGATCATTCTTGGGCTAATGACTGTACAACAAATCCTCATTAAAGGTCTTAATAGGTTCTTGGAAACTGCACCTTTAAGAGCACAATCCTAACCTGGAGTTAGGCCGGCACAGCTAGGCTGGCACAAGGACCACCGTAAAGCATGTTTGGACCACTCTCCGAGTCAGGGAGGATGGCGCACCTCAGTGGGCTGGCCTCTCTGATTCCGCGAATGGTCCAAACATACTTTACAGTGTCCTTTGTGCCAGCCAAATTTTTCTGGCCTAAGTTATTATTAACTGTGCTGGCCTAACTCCAGGTTAGGATTGTGCTATAAGTGAAGTGACATAACAAAACCTGTTTTGCCATAGGGCAAATACCCTCGGGCCCCAAGCCTTTTAAAGCAGAGGGGGAGGAGAAGCTAGCTGGGCAAGAGGCACTTTTTCAAGTGGTGTCCTCTTATATTTAGCAGGGGGAGAACAATTGTCCCTCTTCACCCCAGCACAGTGTCTTTCTCGTGGCTGTTGCTGGTGGTGTTCTCCATTCTTTTAGATTGTGAGCCCTTTTGGGACAGGGAACCATTTAGCTTTATTATTACTATTTGCCTGTAAACCGCTTTGTGAACTTTGTGTTGAAAAGCGGTATATAAATACTAGTGATTGATAGTGATAGTGATTGATTGAGAAGGGTGGCACCTGAAGGGTCTTCTGGGAGCCAGGGAAGCCGTGAGATGATTTTTGGCCTCCAGAAGGTCTCAGAAATTCACGTAGGGTGGAAGCAGATGGGGATGGCACTTTTGGAGTGACACCCTGGAGGGGTGCCTTTCGGTGCCAACCTCCCCTCTGGAATGCCTGCCTATGGCTGCTACCTGTAGAAAGATTAAAAACTCAAAGCTCAGCTTCAGAGCAGTGATAATTGCCAAGTTTTAGAACTGTTCAGCTCCTCTAAATATGTAGCCAGGTTGACTTGAAGCCAAAAGGAAAAAAAAACAAATTAAAGACAGCAAAAACTAATTTTAGTGAAAGGAATCAGCAAATTTGCAAAATATGCAGCTCCTATTTTTACGCATCCTTTTCCTGAGTCGAACCACACTTTCACCCAGAAGGCTTTTGACTTCAAAGCCTTCTGCAACTCTTCATTAATAGGCATCCAAACACCCGGCATATATTTTATCTGTCACCCTGTTACATTACGCAGCATAAGCTGCCAACGAATGACTTTTCCATCGTTTGGTTAAAAGGCGTTGCATTGGAGAAGTGAGCTTTGAAATACTATTTTCTTAATTCACAGTGGAATTATTATTATTATTATTATTATTATTATTATTATTATTATTATTAT
>JAJKFI010031543.1:0-10286 GCA_029204185.1 Lerista edwardsae
TTATTATTATTATTATTATTATTATTATTATTATTATTATTATTATTTCAAAACGCATGAAACACCATCAGTACAGCAAAAAGATCACACAAATATTGACTGGTACTGTTGGTCTGATTATCATCATCATCATCATCATCATCCTCCTCCTCCTCCTTCAAGCTACATTAAACAGTCATTGACTGTCAGGCACCTGGTGGGCCACTGTGAGATACAGGAAGCTGTTCTAGATGGACCCTTGGCATCCAGTAGGGCTCTTCTTATGTTCTTAGGACAGCAAATTCTGTTTTATTTACCTCATAATTACCTCAGAAATGTACCTCAGAATGCCAGATAAAAAGGAGTAGCCACAGGATGCAGGCATCTTGTTGTCCTATGTGCTCCCTGAGGCATCTGGTGGGCCACTGTGTGATACGAGAAGCTGGACTAGATGGGCCCTTGGCCTGATCCAATGGGGCTCTTCTTATGGTCTAGATTGGATTACAAGTTATTATAGCTCCCTCCCCACAGACAGGACAACAAATTCTGTTTTATTTACCACATAATTACCTCAGAATTTTATCTCAGAATGCCAGATACAAGGGCAACAGGATGCAAGCCTCCTGTCGTTTTGTGTGCTCCCTGAGGCCACTGTGAAATACAGGAAGCTGGACTAGATGGGCCCTTGGCTTGATCCAATGGGGCTCTTCTTATGTTCTTAAACAAGTTATTCCATGTACTCTGTCTTGAACCCATTCAGTCTTAATTTTCTAGCTCCTCAGTTGTGGGTTTGCCTTCAATTTAAGTTAATCTTTCTTCAGCTGTCAGTATCAAGCCTATTGTCAGAAAAGGTCTGTTCTGAATCAGTTGGCGATCCCCACGGCTGAGTTTGCTATTGACTTGAGGGGTAGGGGGGCCTTTCTGCAGCCCTGGCACGGCTCAGCCCCACGTTGTGCTGGCAATTTACACATTTCAGATATGGATTTGCAGAAGAAAGCACCAAGAGTCGCTCTTTTCTGGCAAAAGAAGGGACGAGGTGGCCAATGTAAGAGACAGAGGAAAAAGCGACTGGAGGGAGAATATTCAATGGAATAAATAATTGGATTTCACGTATCGATGTGCAATTTGTTTTGCATCGCCTCGATTGCTTTGTACCTATACTTTGAGGGCACAATCCTAACCAACTTTCCAGCATTGGGGTAAGGGCAATACAGCTTCAAGGTCAGGGAATAAACCTTCCCCTGCCTTGAGGAGGCCTCCGTGAGTGTCCCCCTACTGTAGGATGTAGCACATCCCCCATTGGCACAGCTACGTCAGTGCAGGAAAATGGCTTAGGATTGCGCCCTGAATTATATTGCATTTATTTGTAAGGTTTCGTGGCAGAAATGGCATTGTGAATAACCACACACTCCAATTATTTTGACTATCAAAGAAACTCTTTTCCCCCCTCCACTCATGGTCATTTCTAATTGGATGGTTTTCCTGGGCTACATCCAATTACTCTCATCTGTATGCTGTCCAGTCCACTGTTATGTCAGGGATCTCTATGATGAGCAATTCTACCTGACAGTTCCCTTCACAGATCCCTGCTCAGTGAACGTCGGGGTGGGGGGAGAAGACTTGAGTACAACTTCTGAGTAATTTTTTAAATTGTTCAACAGTCTTTTTTTTTCTTTTGTCCATCACAAAGAACCAGCACAGTTAGGCCAGCAATGTTTAGCCAGCACAAGGGGCCTCATAATGTTTGGACCACTCTCACAGACAGAGAGGCCAGCACACAGACATGCATCACTCCCTGAGAGTGGTCCAAACGTCCCTTAAAGTAGCTCTTGTGCCAGCCAAACTTTGCTGGCCTAACTGTGCCGGCCTAATTCCAAGTGAGGATTAAGCCCTTAACCTTATACCTACAGTGGAAGCATTTGTGTAAGTAGCTTTTCACATGGAGTCGCTCTTGGCTATGGCTTGAAGAAAGCGAACAGTGAATATTTTTTTCCTTGGTACTTTGTCTTAGCCCTGAATGTGAGTTGGGGAGGGGCAGGTACTGGGGAAGGAGAAACAGCTTTATAAACAGGAAACTACTGAGTGCTGAGATTCTTGGCAGAGAGGACCCAAAGGGTCTGCAATTACTCTCCTCGTGCGCACTTTTCATGAAGTTATTGGATATTCTTTTTGGAGAGGAATGTCTAACAAGGGACACAGCGTGATGCCGAGTTCCTGCCATGAATCTGAGATGAGGTTTGCAGGAAACCACAGAGGAGGCTCTCAGCTCTGTGGAGGTCTGATTTCAGGGCTCTGTGGCCAGGTGATGTGTGGACTCCTGAGACCACAGCTCCAATCTTTGGTAATCACCATCCCTCGCAGAAGCGTCACAAAAATGAAGCAGATGGTGATCTAGTGTCAGTACTTTGGCAACTGTTTCGACGCTGCATTTGCCTTGCACAGCACAGCAAAAAATATCAGATCCTAAATCCCTTTTCTCACATATTTAGAGCGCAATCCTAACCTGGAGTTGTGCCGGCCCAGTTTAGGCCAGGGAAGTTTGGCTGGCACAAGGGGCACTGTAAAGTGCGTTTGGACCACTCTCGGAGCCAGGGAGGATGGTTCACAGAGCATGCAAGCCCCAAGTGTGCCATAACATCTCATTGGGGCCTATGAACTGGATAGTGGAATAAGCTGTTGCTCCCATAGACTTCAGTGGAGGATAAATCTGCTTCAGACCAAAGAGTTTGGTCTTCGGTGGTTTGTTGGCAAGGTTGAAAATCACATAGGGCAAAACTGACTTATGGGTAAATTCCAACTGGAAAGAGCTAAGCATCCCAAAGCGCATATTAGCTATAAATATTTCCATCTTGATGCCATAGAGAATCCCTGGACTGAGTTGTTTAAAAGAGCGGCAAAGCCCACATCCATGCATCACGGCGACAGGCCAGACCGAATTAAACTCTTGCAATCACGCTCGGTTCTCGCTTTTGGTCGGCTATTAAGTCAACATGGGCGGACTCGTCAGACATCCCGCATCTCAAGCGAGTCCTCTTTCTGCTACCTGACGGTGGAGCTTGGGCCGTTCATCAACAAGACGACTCCAGCCAGCAGAAACTGTCACAATGTGGAGACTAAGAAGGAGAATTCCCCTTGACATGAGCCAGGAGTGCAAAAGAGAAATAGAAGATACTGTCGTAACGCGGATGAATTATTTGGTCAGGTATGCGCACATTTTACGGATGGTGTCAAAAGCCAAAGGCCTTGAGTGCAGCCATCTGGTTGCAAAATGGCAGCATGCGCCATGCCATGATACTTAGAGAAAAAGGACCTTATTGCTCGACAACGATGGAAAAGATTTGCTGCCCTTGAGAAAATAGGAGCACGTGACTTGCTGCAGCCATCTTCATGGGTGTCGGTTCAGACTTGGGCGCGCCCATGCTGTGTGTCCTCTGCACCGGCTGAAGCTGGCTGGTGCAGGGGCATGCCTAGGTGGGTGAGAGGGAGGGAGTGTGCGGGGGAAGGGTGTCCTTGCGCGGGTGGTGGGTGGGCTGGCAGACGAGCCTGCCTGGGAGGGGGGCGGGGTTGGGATTCAGCCACAAGACCAAATCCTAAGCCTTTTCCCCAGGTTGCTTGGCCCCAATTTGGGCCGCGCGGTCTCCTCGGATCTGCTCCTGCTTAACAGCAGGCCCAGATCCAAGGAGCCCATAGGGGATGCTCCAGCCTCCCCATGCGCAGTCCTGGATACAGTGCAGGCCTGCCAGCCTGCCTGCTCTAGCGCTGCTTAGGATTGCACTGCCAGTGGTTCTTATTCCCCTGGGACAGGGGTTCCCCCAAAGTGGACTTTTCTGCCTGGGGTACAGGCAGTGATGGGATCTGGGAATAAGGAAGCGGAATGCTGGGTGGGACTTACGCGTGATTGGCAGCCCGTCGGTTCCGTTCCGCGGCTGCCCTGGCCTCCGGGGGGGCTGCCCCTGGTTGGCGCGCCCCACTGCTGCTCGCCCAGACACCTGGCATGCCCCCCACCCATCCCCCCTGGTGAGCAGGCCACCCCCTGAGGCCAGGGCAGCCGCGGAATGGAACAGACGGGCAGCCAATCATGCGTAAGTCCCGCCCAGCGTTCCACTTCCTTATTCCCAGATCCCATCACTGGGTACAGGCATTGGATGGTGGCAGCAAAGAAAATAGTTTCCAGTATGCCAGTAATCCCAGTACATCAATAAGGAGAAGGAACTGGAGAGGATAGATTGGGTGATGTCACTGCTCCCTTCTGTCTTCCTCCTTCCCGAAAGCCTATCAACCGCTAAAACCATTCCAATCTAGCAACGGTGGCGCAATTTCTGTGCATGGGGCTGTCAAGCGTAAAAATCCATATTCTGGAGTCTACTTCATTTGGCGGCCTGATTTAAAGGTACTGGTGCTGTGATTTGAGGTCTTCTTTTCCATTCATTGCTGTCTGGAAATGGAACTCCTAGGCCATCACTGTACGATTCTTTTTTTTTTTTTTTTAAGATGCTTATTTGTGTCTAGGAGGCACTAATTTAAATCCCTGGAATTCAGAGATCAAAGGATGCTGGAAATAATCAGATGTTTGATTTAATGATGTCTTCTTGTAAAATGCCAGCAACACATGTCAAAAGTTTGATCGGAGGCACTTCATTTGACTGTGCAAATATTTATGTTTTAGGGCATATCTGAATCATGTCATCAAATGAGGCTGAGCCCCTCTTCCCTCATTAGGAGTTATATTTGTTTAAACTGCTAATTCCCTTAGTGTGCTAATATCCCTGAGTGCATCGCTAACTAAACACAATTACTGGTAATGTCACTAAAACAAAATAAAACTGTCAACTAGTTACTCAGTTATTAAGATTAAATTTAGGGATCATTTCAGCCTAAACTTTGGACAGCACTACTTGTCATTTTCACAACTGCGTTCGTTTATATATATTAAAAAAGGACTATTACTTTGCCAACGTATACAGCAACCTGCATTGACTAGATAAATTTTCAGGGCGCAATCCTAAACTGGACTTAGGCCAACCCAGTTAGGCCAGCAAAGTTTGACAAGCATAAAGGACACTTTAAAGTATGTTTGGACCACTCTCAGTGTCAAAAAGGCCAGCACACAGATGTGCACCATCCTCCCTGACTCTGAGAGTGGTCCAAACGTGCTTTATGGTGGCCCTTGTATACACACGTTCTTCGTGGAAGGAGGAGTCACATCTGCGTTCGGAAGCAGTGTGCTTGGTATTCTGAAGTAGTCCTCCCCCCCGTCACACACACACACACACACACACACACACACACACACACACACACACCAGCCCCCAAGGAGTATCCTTGCCCATAAAACTTGAAAGCCTCTCTTTTCCTTATCTACCTCTTTCAGTTCCCTGCCTTTCAACATCCTCAAACTCTAATTTCTCATACATTTCTAATTATTTGGTGTTACTTCTGAGATGCAACCATGTTAATGGAAACACGCACAAATGAACAAAAAAAAAAACTTCTGAGAGACAGCAAGATTGTCCTGCCTTCCTCCCCCCACCCTTTCTGTCTTTCTAGTCTTGGTAAGGGAGGGATGTCCTCCATTAGGCAGAATTTCGATTTCCCTTGCTTATATGGGTCAGAGGATTCTATTGGCTTTGATAAAGTAATTACCAGAATACAATGCAAGACATATAATTGACAATGCGGATGAAAGACAACCACAACCAGTGCTTGAAAGCACAGGCTTTTGCCTGGACAAACAGTAGGGCATTTCTATTGGGGGGGGGGGAGGAAATGGAGCTGTGCTTTTGCCAGATCTTGGCTAATTAACAGCCCAATCCTATACTGGCTGACCGCCCGGTAGCCAAGTGGCTACCACCACATCCCATGGCAGCCAGGAAGCCACGGGAGCCTTCGCAGGGAAAAGGGATGTTGGTCCCTTTTCCCCGTGATAAGGGTGCAGGGCAGGCAATGGGTCTACTTGCTCCTGTGCTGGCTAAATAGCTGGTGCAGAAGCTAGGGCCTCTGAATAAGGCTGCACATCCTTACGCAGAGGTTGGGGACTGGGGGGCAAGAGTTGCCTCCAGTCCTGCCCTTGCTCCACCCTTTCCCCTCCCCCGGAACACCCTCCCACCCCACCCTGAAAGGCTGCATCACCAGGGGCACCTGCTGAGGGGGCGCATTCCTGGAGGTCATTTTGGGGTCATCCAAATCATATTTCTGAGGGCATAATCCTAACCTGGAGTTAGGCCAGCAAAGTTTGGCCGGCACAAGGGCCACCATAAAGTATGATTAGACCACTCTCAGAGTCAGAGAGGCCAGCACACAAACATACACCACTCTCCCTAACTCCGAGAGTGGTCCAAACGCCACTCCCTTGTATCCGGCATTCTGAGGTAAATTTCTGAGGTAAAATCCTGAGGTAAATATGACGCAAATAAAAGCAAAGTCTGGCCAGCACAAGGGACACAGTAAAGTATGTTTGGACCACTCTCGGAGTCAGAGAGGCCGGCACACAGATGTGAGCCATCCTCCCTGACTTCGAGAGGTGTCCAAACACGCTTTTCGATGGCCCTTGTGCTGGCCAAACTTTGCTGGCTTAACTTGTGCCGGCCTAACTCCAGGTTAGGATTGCGCCCTGAGATGCTTCTGAACAGTGTCAATGAGTCTGTTCATTTGCATCAAGCAACCTCAAAGTCAACTTCATGGAAATTCGTTCTTTGGGAAGGAGATGGCAGGGACCGAGATTTGGCCTTTCCAAACAAAAGTATGTCTCCTCCTTTGCTGAAGTATTTTCCTTTTAATGCAGAAGATCCACACAGGAATAAAATATCCTTGTGGGTGGACATGTCAATGTCACTGAAATTTGCAGCAAATGCAAATAAACTTTATTTTATTTTTTAATTTTGAATCAACCCTTAAACTGATACTGAAGCACATTGATCGTCTTAATTAGAAGTAAAGCTTACCGTCTAACATTGTGGAGAGTACATAAGCTCAAGCCCTAGGTAACATATTCCTTGTTTTTATTATTAGTGTATGATAATTTCCTGGGCCCCCTTTTTTTTAGCGCTGTAAGGAACTCTCACTGGGCTTCGTAATTGGTAGTTTCTCATGCATGTTTTAATAGTCTTCAGAAAAGATTTCCTAACAAATGCCATCTAGCCGGGAAGACTATTTGAACTGCATTTATTTCTACAGCAGATTTCCCAAGTTGGCTAATTAATTACAAGGTGTGAGTTTTTTTAAAGTCACTTGGAAGAAAGAATGCATAAGAAAGACAGTTATGGTTCATTGTTCCCATCTTGAACCGATTCTAATAATGCACACGGAGGATGCCAAAAGTACTGTTCTAATATTTCAAGCACAGTGTTCCCCTGTTCAAAAGTGCCATTAAGTCTAACACCATGTTCTTTGATTTTTTTTATCACTTAATAGTAAGTGGATGGGATGAAAGGTATATCACTCAGTACATCCTTGTAACTTGCAATTGCCTAAAAGGTGTATTACTCTACCGCATATTGTATTAAAAATTAGAGAAGTCACCCAGGGACATGGCGAAGCGTTGGCATGAATAATCTCTGATTAATGCTTTTACTGTCTTTCTGGAACAGTGTGGCTCCTCCAACTCCTCAGTTCCTTCACAATTACATGAAGGCTGGGATGTGATTCATCAATTCAGCTAAGTCAGGAGTTTCCTTGAGAGAGTGGGTGGGAAGGGAAGGGAGTAGTTGTAAGGTTTTCAATGAGAATCGAAGATCTGGAAGGTCTTGGGTGGAGCAATCCTTGATTCTGCAGCAATTGGGGAGGAGGTGTTTCTTTTTCTCCTGTTTGGAGAGAAGGAAAAAAGTCATGTGGTCCACATTAATACTGCCATATGCAGAGCAATGAGAGAACATATGAAACAGCTCCACTGAATCAAGCCAAAGGCCCATCTAGTCCAACTTATTGTATCTCACAGTGACCCACCAGATGCCACAGGGAGCACACAAGACCACAAGAGGCCTGCATCCTGTTGCCACTCCCTTGTATCTGTATCATTCTGAGGTAAATGTCTGAGGTAAAATTTTGAGGTAATTCTGAGGTAAATGAAACAGAACTTGTTATCCTGTCTGTGGGGAGGGAGCTATAATATGGGATGGCTCATGTCTGTGTGCTGGCCTCTCTGACTCCGAGAGTGGTCCAAACATACTTTTTGGTGTCCCTTGTGCTGGCCAAACTTTGCTGGCTTAACTTACTGGCCAGCCTAACTCAGTTTAGGATTGTGCCCTGAAAAATATATATGATAGCAAGTTGCAACCAACAGGAACATCCAGCAAAGCCCATTAAGAAAATGCACGATCCTGTTCATTTTCAATGATATTCACACCGTTGCCACCAAATGTCGCATGAGCACTGGCAGCAGAATAATTTCTTTTTTCTCCCGAGTGACACTGACCAGGGTTGTACATCAAGGATATTACACTGCTGTTATGAAGTTTTTGTCTTCAAAATCCCCAAATCAATAATCGGTGACCTCTTGAGCTCGGCGCGAGTCATGCTGTGATTCAAAGGCGACTATGCAACTCCCTGAGAAGGGCAATGCCAGTTGCCTTATCAGCGAAGGTAAGAAGGAGAAGGGCCACTTCTGTAATATATCAGCCTCCCCAAAGAGGACCGTGATGCAGGGTTTGTTAATAAAAACAGTGGAAGGGTAATATCGGAGTGCCTGGAGTCCTTGGCAGATTTGCCAGTCAGGGACAGGAACGTGCATTGAGCGATTTGCTTTCTGCATCTTGCAATAAGCCGTCTTTTCCATCTGCAGCTTCCCTCCCCTCCCCAGACACGGCAAGGAACTGCACTCAGAGTTATTTCCCGTCGAAGGGGATTAACTTTGTTCTAGGTGGAACGTTCCTGATATCTCCGTGCCGTGCAGCTCGGTGGGCCGGGCGGTGTGTCATGCACAACTGCGCGCTACAAACCATCAGACTCATTCCGTTGGTGACAAGAACTGGAATTGGGCTTGTTCTCCAGAGGACGCTGGGCCCGTGGATTAATCTGATGTGTGCTTCCTTCCAGTCACAGGAAACACTATTGTATATCATTACTGCCACTCCTCCTTCACTCTGTGCCTCTCCGTTTTTTCCCCCTGCCAGCTACAGAAGCTTATTTTTCTCTCTGTTTTCTTCTGCCTTTCCTTCACCATCCTTTAAATCCTTCTCTCTCCCCTCCAACTTAACTTTCTTTTATGTTCATTACCTCTCTGTTGTTCTCTCCTTTCTCCTAGACTTGCCAGGTTTTCAACATGACAATAAGGGACACACAGGTATCGGGGATACTGCTTCCCATCAAACCACTTCAGGGTTCCCATAATAAAAATTACGCAGTTAGCTGTGGTGAGGCAGCAGCAACCGCAGCAGAATTTTAGAATGGGATTTTTTAGTCCTGTTCAACATTGATCCGGGACACGATTTTTAAATCTTAAATATGGGAAGTCTCTTATAATAAGGGATACCTGACAAGTTCACTTCCTCCCCTCATTTTCCCTCCTGTCATTTGGGTTCCCCTCCTTTCCTTTTCCTCTTTCCATCTCTTGCTTGCTTCCATTTCCAACAAATGCTCCCTTACCCCAAGGAGACCCCCAGCTTGCTCCATTTCAGTGCTGAATATGACTTGGGCCGTCTAGCCCCACTCCACCAGCGCTGGATAGGACTCGATTGCCCCTCATCCAAAGAT
This sequence comes from Lerista edwardsae, assembly GCA_029204185.1. Taxonomy (NCBI): domain Eukaryota; kingdom Metazoa; phylum Chordata; class Lepidosauria; order Squamata; family Scincidae; genus Lerista; species Lerista edwardsae. Next base: position 9,667 of record JAJKFI010031543.1, read on the forward strand.
AAGGAGAAAGAGCAAAAATGAATACACCATTAACTGTTGCTGTTTACTAGGGTCTGTTTCCTGGCTCTTGAGCCAGTAAACCATTGCTCCAGTTTTCCCTTTTGGGGAGATTTGTGGATCCTTTTTTTTTTAAAGGCTGTTGCCATGTTGCCGGGCAGAAGATTTAGCCGAGAGGGTTAATGCCTCCGTTTGCCCGAAGATAGCACCTGAAGATCTCAAGGTCGTGAGCTCGGGACTGCTGGAAGTCTCTGCGAGCAGCAGACCTTGGAAACTGCGGCTGATTAAAAGCTGCGTTCCAGCTGCCTCGTGGGAGGAGGAGTGTGCTGAAATCAGCTGCATCTCTGGTGGCAGCAGGGAAGCCTCATCAGCCAGCAGATGACAGACGGGTGGCTAATAGAAAGAAGGCTAAATCCAGAAAGAAAGATCTGTAGGAGTGTTGTTCTTGGAAGATAGAACATTCTGTAAATTGTAAAAACCTTCGGGTTTGTGAGAAAGTCTGCCTATGTAAACCGCCTTGAGTTCAATCATTAGAGAAATCTAGTGATATTAAGAAAGGCGGTATATAAATAAATGTATTATTATTATTATTATTATTATTATTATTATTATTATTATTATTA
>JAJKFI010031544.1:0-10287 GCA_029204185.1 Lerista edwardsae
TTATTATTATTATTATTATTATTATTATTATTATTATTATTATTATTTCAAAACGCATGAAACACCATCAGTACAGCAAAAAGATCACACAAATATTGACTGGTACTGTTGGTCTGATTATCATCATCATCATCATCATCATCCTCCTCCTCCTCCTTCAAGCTACATTAAACAGTCATTGACTGTCAGGCACCTGGTGGGCCACTGTGAGATACAGGAAGCTGTTCTAGATGGACCCTTGGCATCCAGTAGGGCTCTTCTTATGTTCTTAGGACAGCAAATTCTGTTTTATTTACCTCATAATTACCTCAGAAATGTACCTCAGAATGCCAGATAAAAAGGAGTAGCCACAGGATGCAGGCATCTTGTTGTCCTATGTGCTCCCTGAGGCATCTGGTGGGCCACTGTGTGATACGAGAAGCTGGACTAGATGGGCCCTTGGCCTGATCCAATGGGGCTCTTCTTATGGTCTAGATTGGATTACAAGTTATTATAGCTCCCTCCCCACAGACAGGACAACAAATTCTGTTTTATTTACCACATAATTACCTCAGAATTTTATCTCAGAATGCCAGATACAAGGGCAACAGGATGCAAGCCTCCTGTCGTTTTGTGTGCTCCCTGAGGCCACTGTGAAATACAGGAAGCTGGACTAGATGGGCCCTTGGCTTGATCCAATGGGGCTCTTCTTATGTTCTTAAACAAGTTATTCCATGTACTCTGTCTTGAACCCATTCAGTCTTAATTTTCTAGCTCCTCAGTTGTGGGTTTGCCTTCAATTTAAGTTAATCTTTCTTCAGCTGTCAGTATCAAGCCTATTGTCAGAAAAGGTCTGTTCTGAATCAGTTGGCGATCCCCACGGCTGAGTTTGCTATTGACTTGAGGGGTAGGGGGGCCTTTCTGCAGCCCTGGCACGGCTCAGCCCCACGTTGTGCTGGCAATTTACACATTTCAGATATGGATTTGCAGAAGAAAGCACCAAGAGTCGCTCTTTTCTGGCAAAAGAAGGGACGAGGTGGCCAATGTAAGAGACAGAGGAAAAAGCGACTGGAGGGAGAATATTCAATGGAATAAATAATTGGATTTCACGTATCGATGTGCAATTTGTTTTGCATCGCCTCGATTGCTTTGTACCTATACTTTGAGGGCACAATCCTAACCAACTTTCCAGCATTGGGGTAAGGGCAATACAGCTTCAAGGTCAGGGAATAAACCTTCCCCTGCCTTGAGGAGGCCTCCGTGAGTGTCCCCCTACTGTAGGATGTAGCACATCCCCCATTGGCACAGCTACGTCAGTGCAGGAAAATGGCTTAGGATTGCGCCCTGAATTATATTGCATTTATTTGTAAGGTTTCGTGGCAGAAATGGCATTGTGAATAACCACACACTCCAATTATTTTGACTATCAAAGAAACTCTTTTCCCCCCTCCACTCATGGTCATTTCTAATTGGATGGTTTTCCTGGGCTACATCCAATTACTCTCATCTGTATGCTGTCCAGTCCACTGTTATGTCAGGGATCTCTATGATGAGCAATTCTACCTGACAGTTCCCTTCACAGATCCCTGCTCAGTGAACGTCGGGGTGGGGGGAGAAGACTTGAGTACAACTTCTGAGTAATTTTTTAAATTGTTCAACAGTCTTTTTTTTTCTTTTGTCCATCACAAAGAACCAGCACAGTTAGGCCAGCAATGTTTAGCCAGCACAAGGGGCCTCATAATGTTTGGACCACTCTCACAGACAGAGAGGCCAGCACACAGACATGCATCACTCCCTGAGAGTGGTCCAAACGTCCCTTAAAGTAGCTCTTGTGCCAGCCAAACTTTGCTGGCCTAACTGTGCCGGCCTAATTCCAAGTGAGGATTAAGCCCTTAACCTTATACCTACAGTGGAAGCATTTGTGTAAGTAGCTTTTCACATGGAGTCGCTCTTGGCTATGGCTTGAAGAAAGCGAACAGTGAATATTTTTTTCCTTGGTACTTTGTCTTAGCCCTGAATGTGAGTTGGGGAGGGGCAGGTACTGGGGAAGGAGAAACAGCTTTATAAACAGGAAACTACTGAGTGCTGAGATTCTTGGCAGAGAGGACCCAAAGGGTCTGCAATTACTCTCCTCGTGCGCACTTTTCATGAAGTTATTGGATATTCTTTTTGGAGAGGAATGTCTAACAAGGGACACAGCGTGATGCCGAGTTCCTGCCATGAATCTGAGATGAGGTTTGCAGGAAACCACAGAGGAGGCTCTCAGCTCTGTGGAGGTCTGATTTCAGGGCTCTGTGGCCAGGTGATGTGTGGACTCCTGAGACCACAGCTCCAATCTTTGGTAATCACCATCCCTCGCAGAAGCGTCACAAAAATGAAGCAGATGGTGATCTAGTGTCAGTACTTTGGCAACTGTTTCGACGCTGCATTTGCCTTGCACAGCACAGCAAAAAATATCAGATCCTAAATCCCTTTTCTCACATATTTAGAGCGCAATCCTAACCTGGAGTTGTGCCGGCCCAGTTTAGGCCAGGGAAGTTTGGCTGGCACAAGGGGCACTGTAAAGTGCGTTTGGACCACTCTCGGAGCCAGGGAGGATGGTTCACAGAGCATGCAAGCCCCAAGTGTGCCATAACATCTCATTGGGGCCTATGAACTGGATAGTGGAATAAGCTGTTGCTCCCATAGACTTCAGTGGAGGATAAATCTGCTTCAGACCAAAGAGTTTGGTCTTCGGTGGTTTGTTGGCAAGGTTGAAAATCACATAGGGCAAAACTGACTTATGGGTAAATTCCAACTGGAAAGAGCTAAGCATCCCAAAGCGCATATTAGCTATAAATATTTCCATCTTGATGCCATAGAGAATCCCTGGACTGAGTTGTTTAAAAGAGCGGCAAAGCCCACATCCATGCATCACGGCGACAGGCCAGACCGAATTAAACTCTTGCAATCACGCTCGGTTCTCGCTTTTGGTCGGCTATTAAGTCAACATGGGCGGACTCGTCAGACATCCCGCATCTCAAGCGAGTCCTCTTTCTGCTACCTGACGGTGGAGCTTGGGCCGTTCATCAACAAGACGACTCCAGCCAGCAGAAACTGTCACAATGTGGAGACTAAGAAGGAGAATTCCCCTTGACATGAGCCAGGAGTGCAAAAGAGAAATAGAAGATACTGTCGTAACGCGGATGAATTATTTGGTCAGGTATGCGCACATTTTACGGATGGTGTCAAAAGCCAAAGGCCTTGAGTGCAGCCATCTGGTTGCAAAATGGCAGCATGCGCCATGCCATGATACTTAGAGAAAAAGGACCTTATTGCTCGACAACGATGGAAAAGATTTGCTGCCCTTGAGAAAATAGGAGCACGTGACTTGCTGCAGCCATCTTCATGGGTGTCGGTTCAGACTTGGGCGCGCCCATGCTGTGTGTCCTCTGCACCGGCTGAAGCTGGCTGGTGCAGGGGCATGCCTAGGTGGGTGAGAGGGAGGGAGTGTGCGGGGGAAGGGTGTCCTTGCGCGGGTGGTGGGTGGGCTGGCAGACGAGCCTGCCTGGGAGGGGGGCGGGGTTGGGATTCAGCCACAAGACCAAATCCTAAGCCTTTTCCCCAGGTTGCTTGGCCCCAATTTGGGCCGCGCGGTCTCCTCGGATCTGCTCCTGCTTAACAGCAGGCCCAGATCCAAGGAGCCCATAGGGGATGCTCCAGCCTCCCCATGCGCAGTCCTGGATACAGTGCAGGCCTGCCAGCCTGCCTGCTCTAGCGCTGCTTAGGATTGCACTGCCAGTGGTTCTTATTCCCCTGGGACAGGGGTTCCCCCAAAGTGGACTTTTCTGCCTGGGGTACAGGCAGTGATGGGATCTGGGAATAAGGAAGCGGAATGCTGGGTGGGACTTACGCGTGATTGGCAGCCCGTCGGTTCCGTTCCGCGGCTGCCCTGGCCTCCGGGGGGGCTGCCCCTGGTTGGCGCGCCCCACTGCTGCTCGCCCAGACACCTGGCATGCCCCCCACCCATCCCCCCTGGTGAGCAGGCCACCCCCTGAGGCCAGGGCAGCCGCGGAATGGAACAGACGGGCAGCCAATCATGCGTAAGTCCCGCCCAGCGTTCCACTTCCTTATTCCCAGATCCCATCACTGGGTACAGGCATTGGATGGTGGCAGCAAAGAAAATAGTTTCCAGTATGCCAGTAATCCCAGTACATCAATAAGGAGAAGGAACTGGAGAGGATAGATTGGGTGATGTCACTGCTCCCTTCTGTCTTCCTCCTTCCCGAAAGCCTATCAACCGCTAAAACCATTCCAATCTAGCAACGGTGGCGCAATTTCTGTGCATGGGGCTGTCAAGCGTAAAAATCCATATTCTGGAGTCTACTTCATTTGGCGGCCTGATTTAAAGGTACTGGTGCTGTGATTTGAGGTCTTCTTTTCCATTCATTGCTGTCTGGAAATGGAACTCCTAGGCCATCACTGTACGATTCTTTTTTTTTTTTTTTTAAGATGCTTATTTGTGTCTAGGAGGCACTAATTTAAATCCCTGGAATTCAGAGATCAAAGGATGCTGGAAATAATCAGATGTTTGATTTAATGATGTCTTCTTGTAAAATGCCAGCAACACATGTCAAAAGTTTGATCGGAGGCACTTCATTTGACTGTGCAAATATTTATGTTTTAGGGCATATCTGAATCATGTCATCAAATGAGGCTGAGCCCCTCTTCCCTCATTAGGAGTTATATTTGTTTAAACTGCTAATTCCCTTAGTGTGCTAATATCCCTGAGTGCATCGCTAACTAAACACAATTACTGGTAATGTCACTAAAACAAAATAAAACTGTCAACTAGTTACTCAGTTATTAAGATTAAATTTAGGGATCATTTCAGCCTAAACTTTGGACAGCACTACTTGTCATTTTCACAACTGCGTTCGTTTATATATATTAAAAAAGGACTATTACTTTGCCAACGTATACAGCAACCTGCATTGACTAGATAAATTTTCAGGGCGCAATCCTAAACTGGACTTAGGCCAACCCAGTTAGGCCAGCAAAGTTTGACAAGCATAAAGGACACTTTAAAGTATGTTTGGACCACTCTCAGTGTCAAAAAGGCCAGCACACAGATGTGCACCATCCTCCCTGACTCTGAGAGTGGTCCAAACGTGCTTTATGGTGGCCCTTGTATACACACGTTCTTCGTGGAAGGAGGAGTCACATCTGCGTTCGGAAGCAGTGTGCTTGGTATTCTGAAGTAGTCCTCCCCCCCGTCACACACACACACACACACACACACACACACACACACACACACACACCAGCCCCCAAGGAGTATCCTTGCCCATAAAACTTGAAAGCCTCTCTTTTCCTTATCTACCTCTTTCAGTTCCCTGCCTTTCAACATCCTCAAACTCTAATTTCTCATACATTTCTAATTATTTGGTGTTACTTCTGAGATGCAACCATGTTAATGGAAACACGCACAAATGAACAAAAAAAAAAACTTCTGAGAGACAGCAAGATTGTCCTGCCTTCCTCCCCCCACCCTTTCTGTCTTTCTAGTCTTGGTAAGGGAGGGATGTCCTCCATTAGGCAGAATTTCGATTTCCCTTGCTTATATGGGTCAGAGGATTCTATTGGCTTTGATAAAGTAATTACCAGAATACAATGCAAGACATATAATTGACAATGCGGATGAAAGACAACCACAACCAGTGCTTGAAAGCACAGGCTTTTGCCTGGACAAACAGTAGGGCATTTCTATTGGGGGGGGGGGGAGGAAATGGAGCTGTGCTTTTGCCAGATCTTGGCTAATTAACAGCCCAATCCTATACTGGCTGACCGCCCGGTAGCCAAGTGGCTACCACCACATCCCATGGCAGCCAGGAAGCCACGGGAGCCTTCGCAGGGAAAAGGGATGTTGGTCCCTTTTCCCCGTGATAAGGGTGCAGGGCAGGCAATGGGTCTACTTGCTCCTGTGCTGGCTAAATAGCTGGTGCAGAAGCTAGGGCCTCTGAATAAGGCTGCACATCCTTACGCAGAGGTTGGGGACTGGGGGGCAAGAGTTGCCTCCAGTCCTGCCCTTGCTCCACCCTTTCCCCTCCCCCGGAACACCCTCCCACCCCACCCTGAAAGGCTGCATCACCAGGGGCACCTGCTGAGGGGGCGCATTCCTGGAGGTCATTTTGGGGTCATCCAAATCATATTTCTGAGGGCATAATCCTAACCTGGAGTTAGGCCAGCAAAGTTTGGCCGGCACAAGGGCCACCATAAAGTATGATTAGACCACTCTCAGAGTCAGAGAGGCCAGCACACAAACATACACCACTCTCCCTAACTCCGAGAGTGGTCCAAACGCCACTCCCTTGTATCCGGCATTCTGAGGTAAATTTCTGAGGTAAAATCCTGAGGTAAATATGACGCAAATAAAAGCAAAGTCTGGCCAGCACAAGGGACACAGTAAAGTATGTTTGGACCACTCTCGGAGTCAGAGAGGCCGGCACACAGATGTGAGCCATCCTCCCTGACTTCGAGAGGTGTCCAAACACGCTTTTCGATGGCCCTTGTGCTGGCCAAACTTTGCTGGCTTAACTTGTGCCGGCCTAACTCCAGGTTAGGATTGCGCCCTGAGATGCTTCTGAACAGTGTCAATGAGTCTGTTCATTTGCATCAAGCAACCTCAAAGTCAACTTCATGGAAATTCGTTCTTTGGGAAGGAGATGGCAGGGACCGAGATTTGGCCTTTCCAAACAAAAGTATGTCTCCTCCTTTGCTGAAGTATTTTCCTTTTAATGCAGAAGATCCACACAGGAATAAAATATCCTTGTGGGTGGACATGTCAATGTCACTGAAATTTGCAGCAAATGCAAATAAACTTTATTTTATTTTTTAATTTTGAATCAACCCTTAAACTGATACTGAAGCACATTGATCGTCTTAATTAGAAGTAAAGCTTACCGTCTAACATTGTGGAGAGTACATAAGCTCAAGCCCTAGGTAACATATTCCTTGTTTTTATTATTAGTGTATGATAATTTCCTGGGCCCCCTTTTTTTTAGCGCTGTAAGGAACTCTCACTGGGCTTCGTAATTGGTAGTTTCTCATGCATGTTTTAATAGTCTTCAGAAAAGATTTCCTAACAAATGCCATCTAGCCGGGAAGACTATTTGAACTGCATTTATTTCTACAGCAGATTTCCCAAGTTGGCTAATTAATTACAAGGTGTGAGTTTTTTTAAAGTCACTTGGAAGAAAGAATGCATAAGAAAGACAGTTATGGTTCATTGTTCCCATCTTGAACCGATTCTAATAATGCACACGGAGGATGCCAAAAGTACTGTTCTAATATTTCAAGCACAGTGTTCCCCTGTTCAAAAGTGCCATTAAGTCTAACACCATGTTCTTTGATTTTTTTTATCACTTAATAGTAAGTGGATGGGATGAAAGGTATATCACTCAGTACATCCTTGTAACTTGCAATTGCCTAAAAGGTGTATTACTCTACCGCATATTGTATTAAAAATTAGAGAAGTCACCCAGGGACATGGCGAAGCGTTGGCATGAATAATCTCTGATTAATGCTTTTACTGTCTTTCTGGAACAGTGTGGCTCCTCCAACTCCTCAGTTCCTTCACAATTACATGAAGGCTGGGATGTGATTCATCAATTCAGCTAAGTCAGGAGTTTCCTTGAGAGAGTGGGTGGGAAGGGAAGGGAGTAGTTGTAAGGTTTTCAATGAGAATCGAAGATCTGGAAGGTCTTGGGTGGAGCAATCCTTGATTCTGCAGCAATTGGGGAGGAGGTGTTTCTTTTTCTCCTGTTTGGAGAGAAGGAAAAAAGTCATGTGGTCCACATTAATACTGCCATATGCAGAGCAATGAGAGAACATATGAAACAGCTCCACTGAATCAAGCCAAAGGCCCATCTAGTCCAACTTATTGTATCTCACAGTGACCCACCAGATGCCACAGGGAGCACACAAGACCACAAGAGGCCTGCATCCTGTTGCCACTCCCTTGTATCTGTATCATTCTGAGGTAAATGTCTGAGGTAAAATTTTGAGGTAATTCTGAGGTAAATGAAACAGAACTTGTTATCCTGTCTGTGGGGAGGGAGCTATAATATGGGATGGCTCATGTCTGTGTGCTGGCCTCTCTGACTCCGAGAGTGGTCCAAACATACTTTTTGGTGTCCCTTGTGCTGGCCAAACTTTGCTGGCTTAACTTACTGGCCAGCCTAACTCAGTTTAGGATTGTGCCCTGAAAAATATATATGATAGCAAGTTGCAACCAACAGGAACATCCAGCAAAGCCCATTAAGAAAATGCACGATCCTGTTCATTTTCAATGATATTCACACCGTTGCCACCAAATGTCGCATGAGCACTGGCAGCAGAATAATTTCTTTTTTCTCCCGAGTGACACTGACCAGGGTTGTACATCAAGGATATTACACTGCTGTTATGAAGTTTTTGTCTTCAAAATCCCCAAATCAATAATCGGTGACCTCTTGAGCTCGGCGCGAGTCATGCTGTGATTCAAAGGCGACTATGCAACTCCCTGAGAAGGGCAATGCCAGTTGCCTTATCAGCGAAGGTAAGAAGGAGAAGGGCCACTTCTGTAATATATCAGCCTCCCCAAAGAGGACCGTGATGCAGGGTTTGTTAATAAAAACAGTGGAAGGGTAATATCGGAGTGCCTGGAGTCCTTGGCAGATTTGCCAGTCAGGGACAGGAACGTGCATTGAGCGATTTGCTTTCTGCATCTTGCAATAAGCCGTCTTTTCCATCTGCAGCTTCCCTCCCCTCCCCAGACACGGCAAGGAACTGCACTCAGAGTTATTTCCCGTCGAAGGGGATTAACTTTGTTCTAGGTGGAACGTTCCTGATATCTCCGTGCCGTGCAGCTCGGTGGGCCGGGCGGTGTGTCATGCACAACTGCGCGCTACAAACCATCAGACTCATTCCGTTGGTGACAAGAACTGGAATTGGGCTTGTTCTCCAGAGGACGCTGGGCCCGTGGATTAATCTGATGTGTGCTTCCTTCCAGTCACAGGAAACACTATTGTATATCATTACTGCCACTCCTCCTTCACTCTGTGCCTCTCCGTTTTTTCCCCCTGCCAGCTACAGAAGCTTATTTTTCTCTCTGTTTTCTTCTGCCTTTCCTTCACCATCCTTTAAATCCTTCTCTCTCCCCTCCAACTTAACTTTCTTTTATGTTCATTACCTCTCTGTTGTTCTCTCCTTTCTCCTAGACTTGCCAGGTTTTCAACATGACAATAAGGGACACACAGGTATCGGGGATACTGCTTCCCATCAAACCACTTCAGGGTTCCCATAATAAAAATTACGCAGTTAGCTGTGGTGAGGCAGCAGCAACCGCAGCAGAATTTTAGAATGGGATTTTTTAGTCCTGTTCAACATTGATCCGGGACACGATTTTTAAATCTTAAATATGGGAAGTCTCTTATAATAAGGGATACCTGACAAGTTCACTTCCTCCCCTCATTTTCCCTCCTGTCATTTGGGTTCCCCTCCTTTCCTTTTCCTCTTTCCATCTCTTGCTTGCTTCCATTTCCAACAAATGCTCCCTTACCCCAAGGAGACCCCCAGCTTGCTCCATTTCAGTGCTGAATATGACTTGGGCCGTCTAGCCCCACTCCACCAGCGCTGGATAGGACTCGATTGCCCCTCATCCAAAGATAAGGAGAAAGAGCAAAAATGAATACACCATTAACTGTTGCTGTTTACTAGGGTCTGTTTCCTGGCTCTTGAGCCAGTAAACCATTGCTCCAGTTTTCCCTTTTGGGGAGATTTGTGGATCCTTTTTTTTTTAAAGGCTGTTGCCATGTTGCCGGGCAGAAGATTTAGCCGAGAGGGTTAATGCCTCCGTTTGCCCGAAGATAGCACCTGAAGATCTCAAGGTCGTGAGCTCGGGACTGCTGGAAGTCTCTGCGAGCAGCAGACCTTGGAAACTGCGGCTGATTAAAAGCTGCGTTCCAGCTGCCTCGTGGGAGGAGGAGTGTGCTGAAATCAGCTGCATCTCTGGTGGCAGCAGGGAAGCCTCATCAGCCAGCAGATGACAGACGGGTGGCTAATAGAAAGAAGGCTAAATCCAGAAAGAAAGATCTGTAGGAGTGTTGTTCTTGGAAGATAGAACATTCTGTAAATTGTAAAAACCTTCGGGTTTGTGAGAAAGTCTGCCTATGTAAACCGCCTTGAGTTCAATCATTAGAGAAATCTAGTGATATTAAGAAAGGCGGTATATAAATAAATGTATTATTATTATTATTATTATTATTATTATTATTATTATTATTATTA
>JAJKFI010031621.1:0-18897 GCA_029204185.1 Lerista edwardsae
TCTCTCTCTCTCTCTCTCTCTCTCTCTCTCTCTCTCTCTCTCTGGGCATCTAGTTTGGTCTTTGCTGGACCCCAGGTGGCTGCAGCTGGGAGGGTGGGCTTAGTGGACCACATGTTGTGCAGGGCGGATCTAAGCCGGCATTGTCTCCAAGAAAGGACGTGTTCTGAGTTCTCAGAAGCGCGGATTAAAATGTAAGGAAAGGAAGCACCAAGCTGTAACGCTTGATTCATGAATCAGAAAAGCAATATTCGTGTTGGCGCAAAAGGGAAGGAACATCCTGAGCCGGCCTTATGCATTCCATAGAAGTAGCTGAGGTCAGATCTGATTCTGGGAGAACTAAATGGTTCCATATTTCTGTGGCTTTCACAGCTGGTAAAATGCCACAGAATGAACAAGCCCTTGGCCAAGTCCTCTCTCTGACTGACAGAAGCCCTTCCCAGAGGGAGCCCAGGACTGGTCCCTTCTGGTCCCTTCTGCACATTTGCCTCAATTCTACAGAATTCCAAAGCTGCTGTCACAGTGTCATTAAAAAGCCATATTTAATCACTGGTGTGTGGACACTTCTGCAGCGATTCAACCTCACAATCTGCTGCATGGGGCATGATTAGGACTGTGTGGAATTCTGGAATTAAAAATATAAAGGTTTCCACCAAAGGAATATAAAGGTTGTCCCCCCAAGCTTACTTTATTTGCATACATTTGCATGCCTTAGGGTGCAATCCTAAGAACAGAGCTAAGAACAGATCTGATTGGAGAACAGACCTTTCTTGGGGGACCCCATATACAGATGCTTCTATGCAAGTACCCGAAGTCGAGCCAAGATGGGAGAACTGGAATGTCTGGTGACTAGGGATAACATTGATAACGGAAACCTGGTGGAATGCAGAGAACCAGTGGGATACTGCAATCCCAGGTTATAAACTCTATAGGAAGGACAGGGAGGGGTGTGTTGGAGGTGGGTGGCCATCTATGTCAAAGAAGGGGTAGAATCCAGTAAGGTAGAAATTGAGGGCGGGTCCAACTCCAACATAGAGTCACTGTGGTTAAACTACTGGGCCCAAAGGGTGATGTAGTAGTGGGGGCATGCTATCATCCTCCAGTTCAAAAATTCAAAGAGGACCTTGAAATGAGGAAACAAATCAGGGAGGCGTCAAAGAGGGACAGGTTTGTAATCATGGGGGACTTCAATTACACTCAATCAACTGGGTTAACTCATGCTCTGGTCAAGAAAGAGACCGGATTCCTTGATGTGCTACATGACTGTGCCTTACAGCAGCTAGTCTTGGAGCCCACCAAAGGACAAGTGACTCTGGATTTAATATTGTGTGGTACTTGGGACCTGGTTAGGAAGGTAAATGTTACTGAGCCATTGGGGAACAGTGATCATGCTGCAATCTGTTTTGCCATGCATGTTGGGCAAAGAGTGCTGAGCAAATCTGTCACCCTTGACTTCCGAAAGGCAGATTTCCCTCAGTTGAGGAGGCAAGTTAGAAAGAAATTGAAAGAGATGGTAAAAACAGTCCAATCTCTCCAGGCTGCATGGAGGCTGTTTAAAACAATCATAGTAGAGGCCCAGTGAGAATGTATACCACATGGAAAGAAGGGCTCGATTCGGTCTAGGAGGGTGCCTCCATGGCTAACAAGTAACGCTAGAAGCTGTAAAAAGCAAGGAAGCTTCCTTCCGTAAATGGAAGTCTTGCCCCAGTGAGGAGAATAAAAAAGAACACAAACTCTGGCAAAAGAAGTGTAAGAAGGTGATCTGGGAGGCCAAGAAAGACTTTGAGGAACGCATGGCCAAAGCTTCCTCAAACACATTAGAAGCAGGAAACCTGCCAGAGAGGCAGTCGGCCCGCTGGATGGAGAGGGAGGAAAAGGGGAAATAAAAGGGGACTCGGAGATTGCAGAGAAATTAAATGAGTTCTTTGCATCTGTCTTAACGACAGAAGACATCAGACAGGTACCGCTGCCTGAACGGCCCCACCTGACTAAGGAATTAAGTCAGACAGAGGTGAAAAGAGAAGCGGTTTCAGACCTAATTGACAAAATAAAGGTCAATAAGTCACCGGGCCGAGATGGCATCCACCCAAGAGTTATTAAGGAACGGAAAAACGAAGTTGCCGATCTCTTAACTATAGTATGCAACTTGTCCCTTAAAACTGCCACGGTGCCAGAGGATTGGAGGATAGCGAATGTTACGCCAATCTTTAAAAAAGGAAGGAGAGGGGAGCCAGGAAACTACAGGCTGGTCAGCCTAACATCTGTTCCGGGTAAAATGGTAGAAAGCCTCATCAAAGATAAAATCTTAAAGCACATAGAAGAACAAGCGCTGCTGAAGGAAAGTCAGCATGGCTTCTGTAAGGGTAAGTCTTGCCTCACAAACCTTTTAGAATTCTTTGAAAAGGTTAACCGACATGTGGATGCTGGCAAACCTGTGGATATTATATATCTGGATTTTCAGAAAGCGTTTGACACAGTCCCTCACCAAAGGCTACTGGTTAAACTTCACAGTCAGGGAATAAGAGGGCAGGTTTTCTTATGGATTAAAAACTGGTTGGGGAGCAGGAAGCAAAGAGTGGGTGTCAATGGACAATTTCCACAATGGCGAGAAGTGAAAAGTGGAGTGCCCCAAGGCAGGGGCGTAACTAGGGAGTGGCAGGGGGTGGCATGAGCCATGGGCGCCATCTTGCAGGGGGCGCCGTTTGCATGGCGCCCGCCCCCCAAAATGGCGCCCATGGCCCGCCCGCTCCCTGTGCTGCATTCTCCTCGCTCCGGCTGGCCTTAAAGAGCGAGGAGAACGCGATGCCACCCGGCGCCCCCTCCCGCTTCTCAAGGGGGGTGGGGCGCTGGGTGGCGCTGCTTTCTGTTTGCTTCTGACGGCCCTTTAAGGCCGGCACGAGCAAACAGAAAGAACGCGGCCGGGGCACCGCGTTCTGTTCGCTGCCACTGGCCTTAAAGAGCCGGCGGCAGCGAACAAAATGCACCTCTTAGAAGGGGCGGGGCGCTATGTCATGACGTCACGATGTGACATCATGACGTTGCGTGCCCCTAGGGGCGCATTTTCATTGGGCGCCATGGGCGCCCTTTCAAATAGATTCGCCCCTGCCCCAAGGATCTGTCTTGGGACCCATGCTTTTCAACTTGTTCATAAATGACCTGGAGACAGGGATAAGCAGTGAGGTGGTCAAGTTTGCGGACGACACAAAACTTTTCTGGGTGGTGAAAACCAGAAGGAATTGTGAAGAGCTCCAGAAGGATCTCTCCAAGTTGGGGGAATGGACAGCAAAATGGTAGATGCGTTTCAATGTAGACAAGTGTAAAGTGATGCACACTGGGGCAAAAAATCAAAACTTCACATAGGCTCATAGATTCTGAGCTGTCTGTGATGGATCAGATCTTTGTGTGCTAGTGGACAACTTGATGAAGGTGTCAACCCAGTGTGCGGCAGCGGTGAAGTAGGCCAATTCCATGATTGGGGTAATTTAAAAAGGGGTTGAGAATAAAACGGCCAATATTTTCATGTCAATGTACAAATTGATTGTAAGGCCAAATCTGGAGTATTGCTTATAGTTCTGGTTGCCACATAACAAAAAGGACATAGTAGAACTAGAAAAGGTGCAGAAGAGAGTGACAAACATGATTACTGGGCTGGGGACCTCCCTTATGGAGAACGACAGAAGCATTTGGGGCTCTTCAGCCTAGAAAAAAGGCACTTAAGGGTGACATGATTGAGACATACAAAAGTATGCATGGGATGGATAAAGTGGATAGAGGGAGGTTCTTTTCCCTCTCTCACAATACCAGAACTAGGGGACATCCACTAAAATTGAGTGTTGGGATAGTGAGAACAGATAAAAGGAAATACTTTTTTACCCAGCGGGTAATTAATCTGTGGAACTCCTTGCCACAGGAGGTGGTGATGGCATCTGGCCTAGATGCTTTTAAATGGGGACAGGACAGATTTCTGGAGGAAAAGTCCATTGCAGGCTGCAGGCCATGATGGTTAGCGAACCATCCCACCTCTGCTTGGCAGTCCTCCGTGTGTCTTCCTGATGAGCAACAAAAATGCACTTCCACTTAAAATGACAGACCTGGATACACCTTCAAACTGGGCTTCCTAAACCGGGATAATCCTAAACTGGGATAATCCCGGTCAAACCGGGACGTCTGGTAAACCTAGACATAGGGCACAAACCTAACCTGGAGTTAGGCCAGCACAGTTCGGCCAGCAAAGTTTGGCCAACACAAGGGACTCCGTAAAGAACATTTGGACCAATCTTGGGAGTCAGGGAGGATGGTGCGCGCCTGTGTGCTGGCCTCTCTGACTCCAAGAGAGGTTTAAACATACTTTACAGTGTCCCTTGTGCCAGCCAAACTTTGCAGGCCTAACTGTGCGGGCCTAACTTCAGGTTAGGATTGCGCCAGCGGCGTCATGCAGCCGGAACGCTGGGTGGGAGGAACGGGTAAGTGGCATCCCGCCCATTGCATACTGCTCCGTTTTGCCGTCATCCCTGCCCCCGCAGGGGCGGGGAAGACGGCGAAACTGAGCGGTACGCTACGGGCGGGATGCCGCTCACCCGTTCCTCCCACCCAGCGTTCCGGCTGCATGACGCCACTGGATTGCGCCCATAATGATGTAATCGTGTTAACTCCTGATCTTGAAATGCAAAGAGCCGGCCCCCAGACCAGCTCTTCAGCCCACGTCAGCTCACTCCTCGCTGGCAAGGGCCAAAAACACAATCATCGGCAAGAGCAAAAGGTGGTTGGGCCTGGAGTGTGCCAAAGATCATCGATGAGAAGCTCAGATGCTGTGGTTCCTCCGTTCTGACTCCACTGCCGCACATACAGAACCAGCTCACATCTGGGCTGCGGACTCTGCCCCCAGGCTTTGGAGTGCACCCCCCCCGCTGCCCCCAGAGAACTGAGGACAGGCTCTGATAGGAGATTAAACAGAAGGGTCGTCTGGTCTGGTTAATATGTGCTGCCTGCCCCTCCTGAGGACCGTATACTCGTCCACAGATCATTTACGTCCTGCAAACTGGCTGGTAATTAGGTCTTGGCTGTCTGTTTGGCGGGATTCCCCTCCAGGGTCACGATGTCAACATGTTCACTAGAGAAGATTTGTCCCTGAGGAGGGGCGCCAGTCGCTGCAGAGAACAGAAGTGGATGGTGAAAGACTCAGCCCGCTGGAACAAGAGCGGCTTCTCTTGCTCCTTTAGAAGCTGGAGGATGATCACAAGCCATAGACATCTCCAGTTTTAGCTCACCAGTGCAAGACGTTGGTCTCTTGGAGGGTTGCCGGGCCTCAGGGTTTGAACTGGTGATTTAGTGTTTTAGGGTCAAACGAGACATTAAGGAGGTAATTGCCTCTCCCATGTTTGTTTGTTTTTCATTAGAAATCGCCACGGTGGGTGGCCTGATCCAGATGAGGACCACTGCAATTGAGGGGGGGGGGGAGAATCTGACCCTTTTCCTCATGCCAGTTTCCCACCAAATGTCCCCCCGGGGTGGCTGCCTGCCCCACCTCCAAGTGCCATTTCTGCAAAAGGCCATTCTGTAGGCAAAGGGCTTCTGCTGAGCCGTTTTGCCAGGAAACTGACATGGGGGTCAGACCCCCATCGCCGTATGTGATCCTCCCCACCTGGATCAGGACCCCCAAGGCTGCTACTTTTGAGGAAGAAACGCATGCAAGAGAGACAATAGTGCACTTAATGCTGCCAATCACGGCTCTTGGCCAGGTGCCCGCGGCATCCAGGGTGGTGGTGTCGTGACATTGTGCTGTGTCGTGACGTTGCACCCCACCACATTGTGCCATCTCCTCCTCCAAGGAGGAGGTGGAAAGTGGGGGCAACTCCCTGTCTTTGAGCTTGGCAAGCACAAAGAGGAGGAAGCCACAGCGCAGCCAAAACAGGAGGAGGAGGTAGCTGTGGCTTTGCGGTCTGCGACCACCCCGTTCCTTCTCCTTGGGTGGCTCAGCCTCTGGGTGGGAGGGAACGGGGGGGTGACAAGATCACAGAACAGCCAAAGCAGGAGGACAAGGAGGCAGCTGACCTGCAGCCACACTGGAGCTGCTGGGGCTTTTCCCCCGTCACCAACATCTTGCCTGAGTCTCACCCCCTTCTGTCTTGGCACCCAGTGCAACCCACCCACCCCAGCCCCCACTTGCTACCCCACTTCCCTAAGCCTCCTTAATCTGAGAGTCTCCAAGCTGAAGAATTTGCCATTCACCCTGTTTCCTACATAGCTTGACAGCTTTGGTGTTAGTTCGTTTGTTCAATTATTTGAGGAGTTTGTACCCCACTTTTCCCATGCCAAAGCAAATGCCCAAAGAACACCTGCCGTGTTTGAAGGCCTGAGTTTAGGGATGAAATTGGAGGGGACATGATAGAAGTTCATAAAACTGTGTATTGCGTGGAGTAAGATAATTTTTCACCCTCTCATAATACTAGACTTTGGGTCACCGATCACATTGATTGGCAGTCAGTTCAGGACAACAAAAAGATGTTGAGCTATAAATGGATATTCTCAATGGAGAATCAGTTTGCATGCCCATGTTTCAGTCGTATGCTTGTGATGGCCCACTCCTAAACAACTTTCCAGTGCCGATACAGCCATGCCAATGGGGTGTGCTCTGCATTCTGCAGTGGGGGTGGCAATCACGTCACAGAGATCTTGGTTTCTTGTGTGCTCCCTGAGGCATCTGATGGTCCACTGTGAGATTCAGGAAGCTGGACTAGATACAGGGCCTTTGGCTGGATTAAATACAGGGCCTTTCCTTAGAAAAGATGAGACTTCTCCCAACATAATCTATTCATGAAATGTGCTGTTGGAAGAAGTCAGGGTGGCCACAGATGGCTTCAGACGGGGATTAGGGAATTCATGAAAGGGGAGCAGCAGGTGTCCGTTGATGGTGGCTAAGTGGAACCTCCATGTTCAGAATCAGGGTGTTGCGGAACACCAGCTGGCAACGACAGGGGAGGCCTTGCCTGCCTTCACCTCCTCCTCGTGGTCTTCCCAGCAACATCTGGCTGACCACTGTCGGGAACAGGATGCTGGACTAGATGGACCTTTGGACTGATCCAGAGGCAGGGCTCTTCTTTGCTGCTTAAACCAGGACCCAAAGGAAGGTTGCGCTGGCCTTTCTTTGCAATCGTTTCTCGGCGTTTCATGGGAACCCTCTAGATGTCCGTGTTATCCACCGCAGCCCCAACGGCAGGAAATCAAGCAAAGCGGCCATCAACCTTTTCCTGGCCTGCCCTGGAATGTGCTAATTGGGTCGACGAGGATATAATCCACCCCTTGTAATGTATATATAAACTGCTCATTAAAGCTGTGAAATCCCACGGCCGGACAGAGCGCATTCTTGGGTACTAGTGTCAAAGGGGGAGACTAGGCATGTAGCCAGAGAAATTGCGGCACTGTTGGTGAGTGCAAAGGCACAGTTGGGAGTGGATACATGCTAAGTCAGTGCGAGGCAGCAGTCCTGAGGCAGCCACAGCAAAGCACTTGACGTGAGTGGGAAGCTTTAGTTCAGGGTGGGTAACAGATTGGGGGGAGAAGGGGTCTGATCCAGAGTGGCAACTGGGCAACAACAGAGAGTTAAACTGACACATCCAGATCCCTGTCCACAGGGTCCCAATATGCAGGGGCCTCACTAGGTGGTACAGGGAGTGCGCACCACACCCAGTGACACTCTCAGGGGGCAGTGGCGTTTCTACAGGGATGGCAAAGCTCTAAGTTTTGCAAGAAGCCTTACCTTGCAGTGGAAATCACTCCTCTCCTGCACCATTTTAGCCAATCTTGGTGTTGCTTACTGGCTACAGCAGCAAGGGAGAGGAGGGATTTACATGACAGGGTAAGGCTTCTTGCAAAACTTAGAGCTTTGCCATGCCTGTAGAAACGCCTCTGTCAGGGGGTGACACTGCTGGTGGCCAACTACAAGGGAGATGCGTGTTGAGGGTAGATGGGGAAAGAAAAGGCAGCACGGATGCAGCATTGGTCCAACGTGGGACTGTGTGCATGTGAATTTTAGGCAAGTAACAGAGTGGGCAGCTGCACTGGGGCAGCCTCCACTCCCTGCCCCAACCCTCCCTTGGACCACCCCATCCACGGACTCCCCTGCTCACAAACTGCATCCGTGCAAGGCCCACATAAGACTGGGCTGTGGGAGTGTCGTTTGAACAGCGCAGGAGAGCAGTGTGTGCACATGAGTATCTTGGGTGTGCATTTGGTGAACAGCACATGAATGAGGATGGGTTTGAGAGACTGAAATGGGAATCAACAAAGAGTCAACAAAGAATCAACATTGATCGACCAAATGGATGTGGCTTGCTAATAGGAGTGAATATTTCCCTCTTCCAAAAACAAGGCTCTGAAAACTAGGAATCTTAAAAGCGTCTTCGGTTAAATTTCTCTGTTACCCACCTGGCTTTGATCTAAGTGTTCTTGCCCCGTTTCTCAAAAGCCCCCAGAAAGCACACTGTTAGCAAGGCAAATGAACATCTTCAAGGACCATTCATATTCCACCACCCTCCATATCCAGCTTCCTTCACTCCTGCCTCCCAGCAACTGGGGCCCCCTTGGGGGTAGATATGCGATGGCCAGTGGCGTTTCTACAGGGAGGGCAGAGCTCTAAGTTTTGCAAGGAGCCTTACCCTGTCATGTGAATCCCTCCTCTCCCTTGCTGCTGTAGCCAGTAAGCAACGCCAAGATGTTGCTTTTCCCTGTGAGGATTGGCTAGAACGGTGCAGGGGAGGAGTGATTTCCACTGCAAGGTAAGGCTTCTTGCAAGACTTAGAGCTTTGCCCTCCCTGTGGAAATGCCTCTGGCAGTGGCAGAGCCAGAGGAGTGCAAAATTGTACCTTTTTAACGGCTCCCAACTGAGTTGTATAAATGGATGCTGCTGACACAACTTGGACAGGAGCTGCAAAAACATGGTACCATTTGGCACCGCTCTGGCTGTGCCACTGGGACTACCCACTCCCAAGCACCTGGTTGTTCTGCAGTGTAACCCTTTCAGCAGCAGCCAGTTTAAAACAAAATGAAATAGGAAAGCCCAAGAGTGTGTTTTGGGGGGTCCCACCACCAGAGGCGTACCAGGGCGAAACCGCGCCCATGGCACGCAACGTCATGACATCATGACGTTGTGATGTAATGATGTTGCGGGGTGTGGCTTCTGTCCACATGTCAGCCAAGATGGCGGGAAGAAGCCAAACTCCCGCCTCCTTGTTTTGCCCGAGCAGCGGCCAGGAGATGGCATGTGCCTCCCCAGTTCACAGAGCTGGGGGGCGCACGGCATCTCCTGGCCACTACTTGGGGAAAACCCGAGCTGCGGCCAAGGGAAGCCACGCATCTCCCCGACTCTGCGAGCTGGGGGGGGGGCACATGGTTTCCCTCGGCTGCAGCTCAGGTGTCTTCTTGGGCACTGTGGGGGGGGGGGGCTAAGGGCCATCAGTGCCCCCTAGCAAATGGCAGCCATGGCTCTTGCCACCCCACGCGACACCCTAGATACGCCACTGCCCACCACATGAGAAAAGCTCAAAAGAGGACAGGATGAGGCAGCCTGGAGGCTTCTGGAATCGTCTCAGTGCCCCTTCCCTTTTCTCCGAGTTCTTAGAGCCGTCCTCCTCTTCCCGCCTGTGTGCCCTGAGAGGGAGCAGCGTTGGCACCTCCAGCACAAAGCGCATCTTCGCCTCTGGTGCCCTCCCTCCCTCCCTCCCTGGGAAACAAGGGGGTGCGTTCCTATTCAAATCGTCTCATTAGGCATTCCGACCGGGTCCCTGTCTGGGAGTTGTTACCTTTCACAAATGAGCCCCAGTAGGAGCTCCAACACTGGGAGGGTGTTTCATTGTGAGGGGCATGGAGGGGGGGGGAATGATGTCACCAGGCCAAGAGAAAGAATTTGCCCCAAGGATGCCAGGAGCAGACGGAGCTCTCAGTGTTTGTCTGCAGGAAATCACCATGGCTTTCTTTAAAATGCTCCAGATGGCTCCTTGCAGCACCAAAGAGAAACTGGGGGTGGGAGAGGGGTGGGGGGGAGTGGAGGGGAGGGGAGGGAGGGAGCCAGCCAGCGAGCAGTAGCAGCTCTTGATCTGCACTCACTACAATTGTTGCACCACGCCTTGTCCCTGTCCAAATAGCAGGACTACTGTGGAGTTCATTCACATCGAGTGCAGCTTGTATGGTAGCCAAAGGGGGGCAAAACAGTAAATATTGCAGGTGCCACAACCCCACCGCCAAAGCCATTGCTGCCGTGCCCAGAATGGCTCTGATGGTGAGCGGGAGGGGCTCCTTTCGTGTCATGTTGTGGGACTTGACCGCACCCCCTCTAGCTTCACTATTGGATGATTGACAAAGGAATGGAACTCACTCAGCCAAATACCATGTCCTGTGCCTCCTTTCTTTAAAAACATACTCTTAACTATATGCCTCTTGGGCATAAGCCATGGGTATGTCCTCAGTTCAGTTAGAACAGATAAAAGAAAA
This sequence comes from Lerista edwardsae, assembly GCA_029204185.1. Lineage (NCBI taxonomy): Eukaryota > Metazoa > Chordata > Lepidosauria > Squamata > Scincidae > Lerista > Lerista edwardsae. The sequence continues at coordinate 10,483 of JAJKFI010031621.1, forward strand.
TAATTTTTTATCCAGCGAGTAATTAATCTGTGGAACTCCTTGCCACAGAAGGTGGTGATTGCATCTGGCTGGGGTGCCTTTAAAAGGGGACTGGACAGATTTCTGAAGGAAAAGTCCATCATAGACCACAGACCATGATGGGTGGTGCAACCTCCTTATTTTAGAGGTAGGTTACACCAGAATGCCAGGTGCAAGGGAGCAACAACAGGATGCAGGCATCTTGTTGTCTTGTGTGCTCCCTAAAGCTTCTGGTGGGCCACTGAGAGATGCAGGAAACTGGACTAGATGGGCCTTTGGCCTAATCCTACGGGGCTTATGTTCTTATGTTCTTAACCCCAACAACATCAACAGTTGCAAGAAATCCCAGAGGGATGCCCATGTTACTTTCAAAAAAATGACTTTTGAAAGTCTTTTGATTCCGTCAAAGACACCCATTTGCAGTGTCAGATGCTTTCCTGGGCTGGAACTTTTGACATTGTCAAAAGATGGACGAGCAGGGAGTGTTTCCAGGCAATGAAGAAGAAAACGAGCCCAGCTTGCTTATACTGAAGCCCGAAGAACAAGGGGCAATATCCATCTTTTTTTTTTCCTTTATCGCATCACTGCATGTTAATAAGTAGGTTTGCAGCCCCCCCCCCCAGACCAGCCACAGCCTCTGGGTTCTGCCCACTTTTCCCAGCTAGAAACCAGAAGTTCTGATCTGAAGAGCTGGCCAGCCTGCACACAAGTGCTAGTGAAAGGGTAAATTGCGTCAGGACTGTCCCACTTCAGACCTTAGATCAGTGATTTTCAACCATTTTCATCTCATGGCACACATGAGGAGATGCTAAAATTGTCAAGGCACACCATTCGTTTCTTATGAGTATGTTTTATCATTGAAAAACTGAGTATTAAGATATAGAAATAAACAAAATGCATTAGTACTGCACAAGCTTACACAGAATAACACTCCTGAGCCAAATAGCTGCCTGAAGAAGGACACTGGTTCTGCCCTCCCTCAAACTCCCTAAATAGCCCTCCTAATAAATGACCCTCCCCCAAACTCCCATGGCACACCTGTGTACCATTTGTGGCTCACCAATGTGTGCCAAATGCAGGGGAGCGGCAACGAGATTCAGACATCATGTTGTCTTGTGTGCTCCCTGAGGCATCTGGTGGCCCACTGTGAGACACAGGAAGCTGGACTAGGTGGGCCTTTGGCCTGATCCAGCAGGACTCTTCTGATGTCCCTGAGGCCCAGATTGGGTTGCAAGTTATTATATCTCCCTCCCCACCAACAGGATAGCAAATTCTGTTTTATTTACTTCAGAATTTTACCTCAGAAATTTACTTCAGAATGCCAGATACAAGGGAGTGGCAACAGGATGCAGGCATCTTTTTGTCTCGTGTGCTCCCTGATGCAATGGGTGGGCCACAGTGAAATACAGGAAGCTGGACTAGATGGGTCCTTGGCCTGATCCAGCAGGGCTCTTCTTATGTTACGTTCTTATGTTACGTTCTGGTGTTCTTATGCTCATGTGCCACAGCAGTGGTTGAAAATTGCTGCCCAATGGTAGCTAATATGACAGCATGGTAGCTAATATTCCATGCTGTGCTATTGTCCTTGGCACACTGGTTTCGATATGGGGGATTTTTTTTTCTATGACACATGAGAGCCCTGCCTGTAATCTGAAGTGTGGCAGCCCAAACATGATTTAACAACATTCATGAGAATTTGGCCATTGGTGGAGGTAGTTGCAGGCAAACACCTTGAAACTGCTGAAATCTCTGCTTCTACAAGAAGGAGAACATAAAACTCTTGAAAAGGTGAAATGACTCACCCAAGATGGCATGCGAACTGGGGGACTTCTTTTTCACGCACAGCAAAGTCATGTGTCATGTGTCTGGCAAAGAGTGTGGGGACTGCCTAGTGTATGCCTTTAACAAATTACGACGATGCCTTTTGGCACGACATGTCATGCTGGGTGATGGAGGCAGCACCAGAAGGCAACTCTGCAAAAGCAAAAGAAGCAAAAAAAATAAAAAAGGACCGCGTTTGTAGCTTGAGTTATGAAACTCTGGAAAGCACGCAGTGGGATGCAGCATACCAGAGCCCTTGGAATCAAAATAAAAACCACACTTGTCTATGAGAGTTCAGCTTCTCACACATTTTTCAAGTCGTAGCGTTAGAGAAATGCAGAACGACTGGTGCTTGTTATTCAAGGCTTCTGCAGCCGGCAGAAGTTCCCTTTGCTGTGGTGACCACGTCAAGGGTAAAAGGAGGCTGTTTTGCAGTGCATTGCTGAGACGGCTGGAGGGAGGGGCAGAGGGCAAATCTGAGCACAGGTCCTCAGTCAGGCATGAGGTTCATTGGGCAGTAGCATAGCCAGAGGAGGGCAATGGGTTGAGGACTGCAGGCACCACAATGTGCCATGTAATCTGGGAAGCAATGGCAATGTGCAGGAGCACAGAGCACCTGCGGTACTTACCAAGCCAGGCCCCCCCACCCCCAGCTATGCTACTGGCTGAGACGGAGCCTGAGCTTCTCAGGCGATGGGCATGATAAAAATGGAACAGGTACATTTTGGAAAAGAATAATCTCAAAAACTCAGCGGGGCATACCAAGGAGTTGCCATTGGCCATGAGTTTAAGATATGTATCCACATACATACCATATTACAGTTTACATTTTCACAAGTCAGGTGAAGTAACAGCAAAAAGATGCTTGCTCATGGGGGACAAGCAAAAGAGAAGGTCTTATGGGGAGGAGAGAGAGGTACGTTTGAAGGAATTATAGTAATAAATATCTGTCCCTCTTCAACCTTCTTGCTACCATACTCTTTGATGATGAGGAGGAGCAGGAGGAGGAGGAGGAGGATGACGATGATGATGATGATGATGATGATGATGATGATGATGATGCACAGCCCATGCTGGGCTGGTTACAATCTGCAACTCAGGATCCACACAAGATCCTGAAAATAATGGAGATACCATCGTAGGATTCTGACTGTTCCGAGCAGCATTGATTTCTGGAGCTGAGCTGGTGTAATTTGCTCAAAGCCAAGAATGTTGAGGTGTTTCTTCAGACTTGGGCTCTGCTCTAAAGGCTCCAATGAGAACTCGCACACAATATTGACCTTCTTCTCCCAGAGAAGCCCCCGTTCTCCTCACTGGTCTTGATATGATCTTCTCATCTTCAATTCTACTGTCACCTAAAATGGCAATATCAGTGATCCAGTGACTTGATTTTTCCTTTTGTCAGCAACTGTTATATCTGGTATCTTGTGTTCCAGGGCAGTGGTTCTCAAACTGGTGGGTCATGACCCGCCAGTCAGGGAGGCGCTCTGCACTAGCCCCTTAACGGGCAAGGGCAGGACAATGTCCGCAGTGTGATCCCCAGGACCGGGCTGCTGCCAGGGGAAGAGGGGTCTAGTTTCTTACCCATCCAAAGCCAGCACCAGCCTCCGAGGGGTGAGGGGAGCCCTGCAGACAGTGGTGGGATTCAAAGAAATTAGCAACCGGTTCTATGTCCTCCTTTCTTGGTACTGCTTCTTACTAAGCACTACTTTTTGTATATCAATAAATTAGCAACCGGTTCTGCCGAATAGGTGAGAACTGGTATTGATATGATATGATATTTGAGGATTGCCTTTCTGAATAAAACATCCAAGACAATTTATGGGAGCCACAGATGGGAGAAATTTTGCTTGTCCTAGCAAAAGTACTTCCTGCTGTCCTCTCAGTTCTTGCAACTTTGCCTGAGCTGAGATTTCCAAATTCGCCTTGAAATTTTGCTCTAAGTGAAATCTGGTGGTACCTCTAAGCAGGGGCGTAGCTAATGAAAGTGTAGCCCGGTGCAGAGGGCAAAATGTTGCCCCGGAAGTGACATCACAACAGGAAGAGACGCTACAGCTGTATTTTTTTCTTTTCTTCCTTGGCCATACCTTTTGATAGAATACGGTTATTACACTCTGGTTTGCTTCATTGCATTCTGCACTAAATTACCTTTCCAATGCTATATAACGTGGTGGTATTGTTCATACATACCAAGGTGTTCGCCATTTTGGTCACTAGTGTCAAGCTCAGCTTGTTGCCCCCGCCAAAGCTGGTTGCCCAGTGCAATTGCACCCCCCCCCGCACTTCTTTAGCTATGCCCCTGCCTCTAAGCACAACCCCTTACTCAAACAGCAGTGGTTTTAAACTAGAAAGCATAGTTGATTTTGGTTCAATAAGAATTTCGTAAAGATCAGCTGAAGGTACAGGATACTGAGGTGCACTCTGGTCCAACAAGCCTCATGCTATCTAGGCTGATTGGCAGCACACAAAGGTCTCAGACAGAAAAGTTTCCCCAACCAAGCAACGGACAATCCTTGAAGTGGTGTTGCCTGGCCTCCGGCCTCAGACCATCTTACGCAAAGCATGTGCTCTGCTAATGAGCTCCAGCCCCCAAGTTGTCTTTCTGGGCTACTTTGCAAGCCCTCAGCTCCCTACTGTACAACTATTTTTAAAGATAATAATTGAACTTGGTGGAAATTATTTCCTGGCTTACTGAGTTGGTTTGTCTTCAGCTGTTCCTAAGCAGTGATAATTAAGACAAGCCAGTGGAAAGTTTCAACTGGTTGCATGACTTCACTGGTTGTTGATGCCACAGCACGCTTGGATTTCTCCTTTCCAGTTCTGTGGCAAAAAAGAAAGAAAATAGTTTACACAGGGGCAGGGTGTGGTGGGTGCCTTGGAAGAGGGATCTTTGGCACAGCTCAAAGCAAGCCTGTTCTGTCGGAAAGCGGCGCTCCAGCTCAACCACATGTTATTGGCCTGGCAGCTGCTTAACTTACCCAGGAAGGTTCATTTCCTCCAGGAAACTGCAGGGCCCAAACGTAATTTATGGCTTGGAGACTGGGGCCACCTCGCCCCGAGGATTTGGGGTATTAGTGATGCTTTAAGAATGCAAGTGGGATATGAAATACCAGCTGTAGTCAGGCTGAAATATAACATTCCTTTTAAAAGTGCCCGTCTTCCTCCATTTTGAAAGCTGGTAGCTGGACATCCGCACCCTACCTGAATGCAGGGTCTTCCCAAGGGATGTTTGTATGCTGGGTTTATTATGCCGATTGTTGCATAGACCCTAAAATATAGGGATAGCATTCGAACTATCCTTTGCAAATAGTTTCATAATGTGACATTGTCTTTGAACATGGTTTGAACAGCAGAATACTAGAGTTGGAAGGGATTATGTTGGGACTTCTGTCCAAATCTCTGCTTAGACACGATTTCGCTAGCAGCCTATAGCCTCAGTGTAACCTGGGATGCAGGGGGTGGATAGAGGGAGGTTCTTTTCCCTCTGGCAACACCAGAACCAAGAGACATCCACTAAAATTGAGTGTTGGGAGAGTGAGAACAGACAAAAGGAAATATTTCTTTACTCAGCATGTACTTAATCTGTGGAACTCCTTGCTTTAGGATGTGGTGATGGCATCTGCCACAGATGCCTTAAAAGGGGGATTGGACAGATTTCTGGAAGGAAGGCCCATTCCAAGCTACAGGCCTTGATGAGTGTGTGCAACCTCCTGGCTTTAGAAATAGGCTACCTCAGAATGCCAGACACAAGGGAGTGGCAATAGGATGCAGGCATCTGGTTGTCCCTTGTGCTCCCTGAGGCATCTGGTGGGCCACTGTGAGATACAGAAAGCTGGGCTAGATGGGTGTGATCCTGCAGGGCTGTTCCTATGCTTATGTCATCTAGTCCAACCTTCTGCTCAATGCAGGCAACTGCAATACCCTTCCACTGCTACACCTTCTACATCATTCATCCTCCGCCTGAAAATCTCCAATCAGGGAGAGCCCACAAGTGCATGAGGTGGGCTGATCCAGTGCCTTACTGTGCTTACAATTTCTCCTCATCTCTAGCCTAAATCCGCTTCCCTGTTGTTTCCACCCATCACTTCTCGTCCTGCCCTCAGAAAACCTCACCTGGTTCGGGGGCCCTGCAATCTGTATATGTGATATTTAACTTATAGCAGTTGTGGTCAGTTCATTTATGAACCCAGTTCGAAGTGTTGGCTATGGCCTCTGAACTTTAACTTGGCATTAAAAGCTGCATCGTTTCCTGCCCAGCTGGCTGGCTTGCCCCTTACCCAAATTTGGTTAAAGTGTACATGACCCGGGTCTCTTCGGGGGGGGGGGGTCACAGCTGTGGCCATCTCTCCTCGGGGACATATGCCAAGCCACCAACCCACTTTCACATTCCAAGCAAGATTTTAAAACACCTTCCTTTTGCCAACTTTGTATTGAATGTCTGCCTTGGACTGAATGGTTTTTACTGTTTAATGCTGTGGTTCTCAAACTTTTTAGCACCCACTCTTTCAAATGGGTCCGCTGGGACCCACTCTTTTGAATGACAGTCTGTCCAGGACCCACCAGAAGTGATGTCATGGCCGGAGGTGCCATCATTATGACAACAGAGCCTGCTGCTTTACTAAGAATGTAGCAATAAGTTGGGTTATTTCACAGCCGTTTTCCAACAGCAAAGTGAATCAGGAAAAAAAAAAGCCTATTTACAACCTTGACACAAGCAAAACAGCCGCATAGCCCTCCCCCTTTCCAGCATCCCATCTTCCCATGTTTTAAATATGGCTGCTCTAGATGCTTCGCGACCCACTTGAAATTGGCTCACGACCCATGGGTGGGTCCCAAACAACGGTTGGGGAACCACTGGTTTAATGTATTTTATTGTTGCAATGTTTGACATTCATATTTTTTGTAAATCCTATTTTTTGGTTCATTGTTTTATTGTTACGCATTGCCTTGGGTAAAGTTTCCATTTGTGGGATGGTGCAATAATCGTCAGTTCAGCACACACATTTCAAGACATATGGCTTATCTGCCACTTCCATCTCTTTTGAGGCTCTCTCCCATTGCTGACGTCAAGTGTGACAACAGAGAAGCTGTCTCTGGAATTTAAAGGGCCATGTGGGAACGGATTTACAATTCTCCTGCATTTTGTCTATGGTCTGTCGTTGTGATCTCCAGAATAGTAGTGCTGGGCAGAACCATGTTCCCCTCTAGGAAATCTCATGCTTCTTCCCACCCTGAGATCACATCTATGACATCAACAAACGACAAGTATACCGCTGGTGCTGAAGGCCAACAGGATCGGGTGCTTATTGCATTCACTCGTAATTGCAGCATCCTCCCAGTGCCTTCCTAGGCATTGACTCCTTCCTAGATGCGTCTTTGGGAGGGGGCCATCCTGCAAATCCCAGCTAGCATCTTGTGTGCGCTGCATCTCTTGCTCCCCCAGCCGAACTAGGCAGCTCACTTTGGTTCAATTTTTGGAAGCCTGGGCCCCTAGGTTCCGATAGGCTGGTTTGAAATTAACAGATATTCAAATGTCCCGAAGTCAACTGGACCAATGACCCAGTATGAGTGAGGTTTGGTCAAGGCTATTGGTCTATGGCTGCATTTAGGGCCAAAATCCTACACAATTTTCCAGCCCTGATGTGGCCGTCCCAGTGGGGGGGGGGGCTTTGCCCCCCTAGGAATCCGGAGTCACTCCCTTTAACCCTCCGAGTGCCGGCCAACCAAGTAGAAAAGCTCTTTGCAGAGGAATTGGGAGGGGGGGAGGGAGAGTGAAGTGGGCGGAGTCAGCCCTAATTTTAACTAGTGGAACTGAGTTCCCCGCATTCCCCCTGCATGACATCACTGGGGGAGGGTAAGCTGCATGCTGTGGGGGAGGGGGAGTCATGGAGGCCTCCTCAAGGCAAAGGAACATTTGTTTCCTTACCTTAGGGCTTCATTGCAGCTGCATCAGCACCAGACACTTAGATAGGATTGGGCCCTGATTTTATCTAATTTGGCCTAATATTTTCTATGTATAATATTTTCTAATTAGAAGAAAATAAACCAGGAACTGGGTCCCTCACATGTCACAGGCTGGAGTTAAAGGCAAATCCCAAGTCTGAAAAAGTGGCTGATGAAAGAACAGTAGATTTCCAGCTTTTGAAATGTGTGTTTGTTTTCCCTGTTGGACGATGACAGGTTGAGTCTGAAGACCAACTCTTGGCCACTTTCTGTGGGAGAGAGGCCACCGACACAGAGCAGACCCCCGGGCAGCAGGCGATGGTGTCCCCAGGGTCTTACATGAGCCTCACCTTCCGATCAGACTTCTCAAACGAGGAACGGTTCACAGGGTTTGATGCCCATTACACAGCAGTGGGTGAGTAGCTGCTTGACGTGGACGTGCTCACTGATCTTCTCGCTGAGGGACCCCAATAACCTCCGAGGGATTCCAGGGCATCTCAGAAAAGAGTCAAAAACCATTCAGGGGCCCTCCTCACTTGATAGGTCTCTTTCCTCCAGCTGATTCATGTTTTCCTTGCCACATGCGCTCTCTCTCTCTCTCTCTCTCTCTCTCTCTCTCTCTCTCTCTCTCTC
>JAJKFI010031624.1:0-18891 GCA_029204185.1 Lerista edwardsae
TCTCTCTCTCTCTCTCTCTCTCTCTCTCTCTCTCTCTCTCTCTGGGCATCTAGTTTGGTCTTTGCTGGACCCCAGGTGGCTGCAGCTGGGAGGGTGGGCTTAGTGGACCACATGTTGTGCAGGGCGGATCTAAGCCGGCATTGTCTCCAAGAAAGGACGTGTTCTGAGTTCTCAGAAGCGCGGATTAAAATGTAAGGAAAGGAAGCACCAAGCTGTAACGCTTGATTCATGAATCAGAAAAGCAATATTCGTGTTGGCGCAAAAGGGAAGGAACATCCTGAGCCGGCCTTATGCATTCCATAGAAGTAGCTGAGGTCAGATCTGATTCTGGGAGAACTAAATGGTTCCATATTTCTGTGGCTTTCACAGCTGGTAAAATGCCACAGAATGAACAAGCCCTTGGCCAAGTCCTCTCTCTGACTGACAGAAGCCCTTCCCAGAGGGAGCCCAGGACTGGTCCCTTCTGGTCCCTTCTGCACATTTGCCTCAATTCTACAGAATTCCAAAGCTGCTGTCACAGTGTCATTAAAAAGCCATATTTAATCACTGGTGTGTGGACACTTCTGCAGCGATTCAACCTCACAATCTGCTGCATGGGGCATGATTAGGACTGTGTGGAATTCTGGAATTAAAAATATAAAGGTTTCCACCAAAGGAATATAAAGGTTGTCCCCCCAAGCTTACTTTATTTGCATACATTTGCATGCCTTAGGGTGCAATCCTAAGAACAGAGCTAAGAACAGATCTGATTGGAGAACAGACCTTTCTTGGGGGACCCCATATACAGATGCTTCTATGCAAGTACCCGAAGTCGAGCCAAGATGGGAGAACTGGAATGTCTGGTGACTAGGGATAACATTGATAACGGAAACCTGGTGGAATGCAGAGAACCAGTGGGATACTGCAATCCCAGGTTATAAACTCTATAGGAAGGACAGGGAGGGGTGTGTTGGAGGTGGGTGGCCATCTATGTCAAAGAAGGGGTAGAATCCAGTAAGGTAGAAATTGAGGGCGGGTCCAACTCCAACATAGAGTCACTGTGGTTAAACTACTGGGCCCAAAGGGTGATGTAGTAGTGGGGGCATGCTATCATCCTCCAGTTCAAAAATTCAAAGAGGACCTTGAAATGAGGAAACAAATCAGGGAGGCGTCAAAGAGGGACAGGTTTGTAATCATGGGGGACTTCAATTACACTCAATCAACTGGGTTAACTCATGCTCTGGTCAAGAAAGAGACCGGATTCCTTGATGTGCTACATGACTGTGCCTTACAGCAGCTAGTCTTGGAGCCCACCAAAGGACAAGTGACTCTGGATTTAATATTGTGTGGTACTTGGGACCTGGTTAGGAAGGTAAATGTTACTGAGCCATTGGGGAACAGTGATCATGCTGCAATCTGTTTTGCCATGCATGTTGGGCAAAGAGTGCTGAGCAAATCTGTCACCCTTGACTTCCGAAAGGCAGATTTCCCTCAGTTGAGGAGGCAAGTTAGAAAGAAATTGAAAGAGATGGTAAAAACAGTCCAATCTCTCCAGGCTGCATGGAGGCTGTTTAAAACAATCATAGTAGAGGCCCAGTGAGAATGTATACCACATGGAAAGAAGGGCTCGATTCGGTCTAGGAGGGTGCCTCCATGGCTAACAAGTAACGCTAGAAGCTGTAAAAAGCAAGGAAGCTTCCTTCCGTAAATGGAAGTCTTGCCCCAGTGAGGAGAATAAAAAAGAACACAAACTCTGGCAAAAGAAGTGTAAGAAGGTGATCTGGGAGGCCAAGAAAGACTTTGAGGAACGCATGGCCAAAGCTTCCTCAAACACATTAGAAGCAGGAAACCTGCCAGAGAGGCAGTCGGCCCGCTGGATGGAGAGGGAGGAAAAGGGGAAATAAAAGGGGACTCGGAGATTGCAGAGAAATTAAATGAGTTCTTTGCATCTGTCTTAACGACAGAAGACATCAGACAGGTACCGCTGCCTGAACGGCCCCACCTGACTATGGAATTAAGTCAGACAGAGGTGAAAAGAGAAGCGGTTTCAGACCTAATTGACAAAATAAAGGTCAATAAGTCACCGGGCCGAGATGGCATCCACCCAAGAGTTATTAAGGAACGGAAAAACGAAGTTGCCGATCTCTTAACTATAGTATGCAACTTGTCCCTTAAAACTGCCACGGTGCCAGAGGATTGGAGGATAGCGAATGTTACGCCAATCTTTAAAAAAGGAAGGAGAGGGGAGCCAGGAAACTACAGGCTGGTCAGCCTAACATCTGTTCCGGGTAAAATGGTAGAAAGCCTCATCAAAGATAAAATCTTAAAGCACATAGAAGAACAAGCGCTGCTGAAGGAAAGTCAGCATGGCTTCTGTAAGGGTAAGTCTTGCCTCACAAACCTTTTAGAATTCTTTGAAAAGGTTAACCGACATGTGGATGCTGGCAAACCTGTGGATATTATATATCTGGATTTTCAGAAAGCGTTTGACACAGTCCCTCACCAAAGGCTACTGGTTAAACTTCACAGTCAGGGAATAAGAGGGCAGGTTTTCTTATGGATTAAAAACTGGTTGGGGAGCAGGAAGCAAAGAGTGGGTGTCAATGGACAATTTCCACAATGGCGAGAAGTGAAAAGTGGAGTGCCCCAAGGCAGGGGCGTAACTAGGGAGTGGCAGGGGGTGGCATGAGCCATGGGCGCCATCTTGCAGGGGGCGCCGTTTGCATGGCGCCCGCCCCCCAAAATGGCGCCCATGGCCCGCCCGCTCCCTGTGCTGCATTCTCCTCGCTCCGGCTGGCCTTAAAGAGCGAGGAGAACGCGATGCCACCCGGCGCCCCCTCCCGCTTCTCAAGGGGGGTGGGGCGCTGGGTGGCGCTGCTTTCTGTTTGCTTCTGACGGCCCTTTAAGGCCGGCACGAGCAAACAGAAAGAACGCGGCCGGGGCACCGCGTTCTGTTCGCTGCCACTGGCCTTAAAGAGCCGGCGGCAGCGAACAAAATGCGCCTCTTAGAAGGGGCGGGGCGCTATGTCATGACGTCACGATGTGACATCATGACGTTGCGTGCCCCTAGGGGCGCATTTTCATTGGGCGCCATGGGCGCCCTTTCAAATAGATTCGCCCCTGCCCCAAGGATCTGTCTTGGGACCCATGCTTTTCAACTTGTTCATAAATGACCTGGAGACAGGGATAAGCAGTGAGGTGGTCAAGTTTGCGGACGACACAAAACTTTTCTGGGTGGTGAAAACCAGAAGGAATTGTGAAGAGCTCCAGAAGGATCTCTCCAAGTTGGGGGAATGGACAGCAAAATGGTAGATGCGTTTCAATGTAGACAAGTGTAAAGTGATGCACACTGGGGCAAAAAATCAAAACTTCACATAGGCTCATAGATTCTGAGCTGTCTGTGATGGATCAGATCTTTGTGTGCTAGTGGACAACTTGATGAAGGTGTCAACCCAGTGTGCGGCAGCGGTGAAGTAGGCCAATTCCATGATTGGGGTAATTTAAAAAGGGGTTGAGAATAAAACGGCCAATATTTTCATGTCAATGTACAAATTGATTGTAAGGCCAAATCTGGAGTATTGCTTATAGTTCTGGTTGCCACATAACAAAAAGGACATAGTAGAACTAGAAAAGGTGCAGAAGAGAGTGACAAACATGATTACTGGGCTGGGGACCTCCCTTATGGAGAACGACAGAAGCATTTGGGGCTCTTCAGCCTAGAAAAAAGGCACTTAAGGGTGACATGATTGAGACATACAAAAGTATGCATGGGATGGATAAAGTGGATAGAGGGAGGTTCTTTTCCCTCTCTCACAATACCAGAACTAGGGGACATCCACTAAAATTGAGTGTTGGGATAGTGAGAACAGATAAAAGGAAATACTTTTTTACCCAGCGGGTAATTAATCTGTGGAACTCCTTGCCACAGGAGGTGGTGATGGCATCTGGCCTAGATGCTTTTAAATGGGGACAGGACAGATTTCTGGAGGAAAAGTCCATTGCAGGCTGCAGGCCATGATGGTTAGCGAACCATCCCACCTCTGCTTGGCAGTCCTCCGTGTGTCTTCCTGATGAGCAACAAAAATGCACTTCCACTTAAAATGACAGACCTGGATACACCTTCAAACTGGGCTTCCTAAACCGGGATAATCCTAAACTGGGATAATCCCGGTCAAACCGGGACGTCTGGTAAACCTAGACATAGGGCACAAACCTAACCTGGAGTTAGGCCAGCACAGTTCGGCCAGCAAAGTTTGGCCAACACAAGGGACTCCGTAAAGAACATTTGGACCAATCTTGGGAGTCAGGGAGGATGGTGCGCGCCTGTGTGCTGGCCTCTCTGACTCCAAGAGAGGTTTAAACATACTTTACAGTGTCCCTTGTGCCAGCCAAACTTTGCAGGCCTAACTGTGCGGGCCTAACTTCAGGTTAGGATTGCGCCAGCGGCGTCATGCAGCCGGAACGCTGGGTGGGAGGAACGGGTAAGTGGCATCCCGCCCATTGCATACTGCTCCGTTTTGCCGTCATCCCTGCCCCCGCAGGGGCGGGGAAGACGGCGAAACTGAGCGGTACGCTACGGGCGGGATGCCGCTCACCCGTTCCTCCCACCCAGCGTTCCGGCTGCATGACGCCACTGGATTGCGCCCATAATGATGTAATCGTGTTAACTCCTGATCTTGAAATGCAAAGAGCCGGCCCCCAGACCAGCTCTTCAGCCCACGTCAGCTCACTCCTCGCTGGCAAGGGCCAAAAACACAATCATCGGCAAGAGCAAAAGGTGGTTGGGCCTGGAGTGTGCCAAAGATCATCGATGAGAAGCTCAGATGCTGTGGTTCCTCCGTTCTGACTCCACTGCCGCACATACAGAACCAGCTCACATCTGGGCTGCGGACTCTGCCCCCAGGCTTTGGAGTGCACCCCCCCCGCTGCCCCCAGAGAACTGAGGACAGGCTCTGATAGGAGATTAAACAGAAGGGTCGTCTGGTCTGGTTAATATGTGCTGCCTGCCCCTCCTGAGGACCGTATACTCGTCCACAGATCATTTACGTCCTGCAAACTGGCTGGTAATTAGGTCTTGGCTGTCTGTTTGGCGGGATTCCCCTCCAGGGTCACGATGTCAACATGTTCACTAGAGAAGATTTGTCCCTGAGGAGGGGCGCCAGTCGCTGCAGAGAACAGAAGTGGATGGTGAAAGACTCAGCCCGCTGGAACAAGAGCGGCTTCTCTTGCTCCTTTAGAAGCTGGAGGATGATCACAAGCCATAGACATCTCCAGTTTTAGCTCACCAGTGCAAGACGTTGGTCTCTTGGAGGGTTGCCGGGCCTCAGGGTTTGAACTGGTGATTTAGTGTTTTAGGGTCAAACGAGACATTAAGGAGGTAATTGCCTCTCCCATGTTTGTTTGTTTTTCATTAGAAATCGCCACGGTGGGTGGCCTGATCCAGATGAGGACCACTGCAATTGAGGGGGGGGAGAATCTGACCCTTTTCCTCATGCCAGTTTCCCACCAAATGTCCCCCCGGGGTGGCTGCCTGCCCCACCTCCAAGTGCCATTTCTGCAAAAGGCCATTCTGTAGGCAAAGGGCTTCTGCTGAGCCGTTTTGCCAGGAAACTGACATGGGGGTCAGACCCCCATCGCCGTATGTGATCCTCCCCACCTGGATCAGGACCCCCAAGGCTGCTACTTTTGAGGAAGAAACGCATGCAAGAGAGACAATAGTGCACTTAATGCTGCCAATCACGGCTCTTGGCCAGGTGCCCGCGGCATCCAGGGTGGTGGTGTCGTGACATTGTGCTGTGTCGTGACGTTGCACCCCACCACATTGTGCCATCTCCTCCTCCAAGGAGGAGGTGGAAAGTGGGGGCAACTCCCTGTCTTTGAGCTTGGCAAGCACAAAGAGGAGGAAGCCACAGCGCAGCCAAAACAGGAGGAGGAGGTAGCTGTGGCTTTGCGGTCTGCGACCACCCCGTTCCTTCTCCTTGGGTGGCTCAGCCTCTGGGTGGGAGGGAACGGGGGGGTGACAAGATCACAGAACAGCCAAAGCAGGAGGACAAGGAGGCAGCTGACCTGCAGCCACACTGGAGCTGCTGGGGCTTTTCCCCCGTCACCAACATCTTGCCTGAGTCTCACCCCCTTCTGTCTTGGCACCCAGTGCAACCCACCCACCCCGGCCCCCACTTGCTACCCCACTTCCCTAAGCCTCCTTAATCTGAGAGTCTCCAAGCTGAAGAATTTGCCATTCACCCTGTTTCCTACATAGCTTGACAGCTTTGGTGTTAGTTCGTTTGTTCAATTATTTGAGGAGTTTGTACCCCACTTTTCCCATGCCAAAGCAAATGCCCAAAGAACACCTGCCGTGTTTGAAGGCCTGAGTTTAGGGATGAAATTGGAGGGGACATGATAGAAGTTCATAAAACTGTGTATTGCGTGGAGTAAGATAATTTTTCACCCTCTCATAATACTAGACTTTGGGTCACCGATCACATTGATTGGCAGTCAGTTCAGGACAACAAAAAGATGTTGAGCTATAAATGGATATTCTCAATGGAGAATCAGTTTGCATGCCCATGTTTCAGTCGTATGCTTGTGATGGCCCACTCCTAAACAACTTTCCAGTGCCGATACAGCCATGCCAATGGGGTGTGCTCTGCATTCTGCAGTGGGGGTGGCAATCACGTCACAGAGATCTTGGTTTCTTGTGTGCTCCCTGAGGCATCTGATGGTCCACTGTGAGATTCAGGAAGCTGGACTAGATACAGGGCCTTTGGCTGGATTAAATACAGGGCCTTTCCTTAGAAAAGATGAGACTTCTCCCAACATAATCTATTCATGAAATGTGCTGTTGGAAGAAGTCAGGGTGGCCACAGATGGCTTCAGACGGGGATTAGGGAATTCATGAAAGGGGAGCAGCAGGTGTCCGTTGATGGTGGCTAAGTGGAACCTCCATGTTCAGAATCAGGGTGTTGCGGAACACCAGCTGGCAACGACAGGGGAGGCCTTGCCTGCCTTCACCTCCTCCTCGTGGTCTTCCCAGCAACATCTGGCTGACCACTGTCGGGAACAGGATGCTGGACTAGATGGACCTTTGGACTGATCCAGAGGCAGGGCTCTTCTTTGCTGCTTAAACCAGGACCCAAAGGAAGGTTGCGCTGGCCTTTCTTTGCAATCGTTTCTCGGCGTTTCATGGGAACCCTCTAGATGTCCGTGTTATCCACCGCAGCCCCAACGGCAGGAAATCAAGCAAAGCGGCCATCAACCTTTTCCTGGCCTGCCCTGGAATGTGCTAATTGGGTCGACGAGGATATAATCCACCCCTTGTAATGTATATATAAACTGCTCATTAAAGCTGTGAAATCCCACGGCCGGACAGAGCGCATTCTTGGGTACTAGTGTCAAAGGGGGAGACTAGGCATGTAGCCAGAGAAATTGCGGCACTGTTGGTGAGTGCAAAGGCACAGTTGGGAGTGGATACATGCTAAGTCAGTGCGAGGCAGCAGTCCTGAGGCAGCCACAGCAAAGCACTTGACGTGAGTGGGAAGCTTTAGTTCAGGGTGGGTAACAGATTGGGGGGAGAAGGGGTCTGATCCAGAGTGGCAACTGGGCAACAACAGAGAGTTAAACTGACACATCCAGATCCCTGTCCACAGGGTCCCAATATGCAGGGGCCTCACTAGGTGGTACAGGGAGTGCGCACCACACCCAGTGACACTCTCAGGGGGCAGTGGCGTTTCTACAGGGATGGCAAAGCTCTAAGTTTTGCAAGAAGCCTTACCTTGCAGTGGAAATCACTCCTCTCCTGCACCATTTTAGCCAATCTTGGTGTTGCTTACTGGCTACAGCAGCAAGGGAGAGGAGGGATTTACATGACAGGGTAAGGCTTCTTGCAAAACTTAGAGCTTTGCCATGCCTGTAGAAACGCCTCTGTCAGGGGGTGACACTGCTGGTGGCCAACTACAAGGGAGATGCGTGTTGAGGGTAGATGGGGAAAGAAAAGGCAGCACGGATGCAGCATTGGTCCAACGTGGGACTGTGTGCATGTGAATTTTAGGCAAGTAACAGAGTGGGCAGCTGCACTGGGGCAGCCTCCACTCCCTGCCCCAACCCTCCCTTGGACCACCCCATCCACGGACTCCCCTGCTCACAAACTGCATCCGTGCAAGGCCCACATAAGACTGGGCTGTGGGAGTGTCGTTTGAACAGCACAGGAGAGCAGTGTGTGCACATGAGTATCTTGGGTGTGCATTTGGTGAACAGCACATGAATGAGGATGGGTTTGAGAGACTGAAATGGGAATCAACAAAGAGTCAACAAAGAATCAACATTGATCGACCAAATGGATGTGGCTTGCTAATAGGAGTGAATATTTCCCTCTTCCAAAAACAAGGCTCTGAAAACTAGGAATCTTAAAAGCGTCTTCGGTTAAATTTCTCTGTTACCCACCTGGCTTTGATCTAAGTGTTCTTGCCCCGTTTCTCAAAAGCCCCCAGAAAGCACACTGTTAGCAAGGCAAATGAACATCTTCAAGGACCATTCATATTCCACCACCCTCCATATCCAGCTTCCTTCACTCCTGCCTCCCAGCAACTGGGGCCCCCTTGGGGGTAGATATGCGATGGCCAGTGGCGTTTCTACAGGGAGGGCAGAGCTCTAAGTTTTGCAAGGAGCCTTACCCTGTCATGTGAATCCCTCCTCTCCCTTGCTGCTGTAGCCAGTAAGCAACGCCAAGATGTTGCTTTTCCCTGTGAGGATTGGCTAGAACGGTGCAGGGGAGGAGTGATTTCCACTGCAAGGTAAGGCTTCTTGCAAGACTTAGAGCTTTGCCCTCCCTGTGGAAATGCCTCTGGCAGTGGCAGAGCCAGAGGAGTGCAAAATTGTACCTTTTTAACGGCTCCCAACTGAGTTGTATAAATGGATGCTGCTGACACAACTTGGACAGGAGCTGCAAAAACATGGTACCATTTGGCACCGCTCTGGCTGTGCCACTGGGACTACCCACTCCCAAGCACCTGGTTGTTCTGCAGTGTAACCCTTTCAGCAGCAGCCAGTTTAAAACAAAATGAAATAGGAAAGCCCAAGAGTGTGTTTTGGGGGGTCCCACCACCAGAGGCGTACCAGGGCGAAACCGCGCCCATGGCACGCAACGTCATGACATCATGACGTTGTGATGTAATGATGTTGCGGGGTGTGGCTTCTGTCCACATGTCAGCCAAGATGGCGGGAAGAAGCCAAACTCCCGCCTCCTTGTTTTGCCCGAGCAGCGGCCAGGAGATGGCATGTGCCTCCCCAGTTCACAGAGCTGGGGGGCGCACGGCATCTCCTGGCCACTACTTGGGGAAAACCCGAGCTGCGGCCAAGGGAAGCCACGCATCTCCCCGACTCTGCGAGCTGGGGGGGGGCACATGGTTTCCCTCGGCTGCAGCTCAGGTGTCTTCTTGGGCACTGTGTGGGGGGGGGGCTAAGGGCCATCAGTGCCCCCTAGCAAATGGCAGCCATGGCTCTTGCCACCCCACGCGACACCCTAGATACGCCACTGCCCACCACATGAGAAAAGCTCAAAAGAGGACAGGATGAGGCAGCCTGGAGGCTTCTGGAATCGTCTCAGTGCCCCTTCCCTTTTCTCCGAGTTCTTAGAGCCGTCCTCCTCTTCCCGCCTGTGTGCCCTGAGAGGGAGCAGCGTTGGCACCTCCAGCACAAAGCGCATCTTCGCCTCTGGTGCCCTCCCTCCCTCCCTCCCTGGGAAACAAGGGGGTGCGTTCCTATTCAAATCGTCTCATTAGGCATTCCGACCGGGTCCCTGTCTGGGAGTTGTTACCTTTCACAAATGAGCCCCAGTAGGAGCTCCAACACTGGGAGGGTGTTTCATTGTGAGGGGCATGGAGGGGGGGGAATGATGTCACCAGGCCAAGAGAAAGAATTTGCCCCAAGGATGCCAGGAGCAGACGGAGCTCTCAGTGTTTGTCTGCAGGAAATCACCATGGCTTTCTTTAAAATGCTCCAGATGGCTCCTTGCAGCACCAAAGAGAAACTGGGGGTGGGAGAGGGGTGGGGGGGAGTGGAGGGGAGGGGAGGGAGGGAGCCAGCCAGCGAGCAGTAGCAGCTCTTGATCTGCACTCACTACAATTGTTGCACCACGCCTTGTCCCTGTCCAAATAGCAGGACTACTGTGGAGTTCATTCACATCGAGTGCAGCTTGTATGGTAGCCAAAGGGGGGCAAAACAGTAAATATTGCAGGTGCCACAACCCCACCGCCAAAGCCATTGCTGCCGTGCCCAGAATGGCTCTGATGGTGAGCGGGAGGGGCTCCTTTCGTGTCATGTTGTGGGACTTGACCGCACCCCCTCTAGCTTCACTATTGGATGATTGACAAAGGAATGGAACTCACTCAGCCAAATACCATGTCCTGTGCCTCCTTTCTTTAAAAACATACTCTTAACTATATGCCTCTTGGGCATAAGCCATGGGTATGTCCTCAGTTCAGTTAGAACAGATAAAAGAAAATAATTTTTTATCCAGCGAGTAATTAATCTGTGGAACTCCTTGCCACAGAAGGTGGTGATTGCATCTGGCTGGGGTGCCTTTAAAAGGGGACTGGACAGATTTCTGAAGGAAAAGTCCATCATAGACCACAGACCATGATGGGTGGTGCAACCTCCTTATTTTAGAGGTAGGTTACACCAGAATGCCAGGTGCAAGGGAGCAACAACAGGATGCAGGCATCTTGTTGTCTTGTGTGCTCCCTAAAGCTTCTGGTGGGCCACTGAGAGATGCAGGAAACTGGACTAGATGGGCCTTTGGCCTAATCCTACGGGGCTTATGTTCTTATGTTCTTAACCCCAACAACATCAACAGTTGCAAGAAATCCCAGAGGGATGCCCATGTTACTTTCAAAAAAATGACTTTTGAAAGTCTTTTGATTCCATCAAAGACACCCATTTGCAGTGTCAGATGCTTTCCTGGGCTGGAACTTTTGACATTGTCAAAAGATGGACGAGCAGGGAGTGTTTCCAGGCAATGAAGAAGAAAACGAGCCCAGCTTGCTTATACTGAAGCCCGAAGAACAAGGGGCAATATCCATCTTTTTTTTTTCCTTTATCGCATCACTGCATGTTAATAAGTAGGTTTGCAGCCCCCCCCCCCAGACCAGCCACAGCCTCTGGGTTCTGCCCACTTTTCCCAGCTAGAAACCAGAAGTTCTGATCTGAAGAGCTGGCCAGCCTGCACACAAGTGCTAGTGAAAGGGTAAATTGCGTCAGGACTGTCCCACTTCAGACCTTAGATCAGTGATTTTCAACCATTTTCATCTCATGGCACACATGAGGAGATGCTAAAATTGTCAAGGCACACCATTCGTTTCTTATGAGTATGTTTTATCATTGAAAAACTGAGTATTAAGATATAGAAATAAACAAAATGCATTAGTACTGCACAAGCTTACACAGAATAACACTCCTGAGCCAAATAGCTGCCTGAAGAAGGACACTGGTTCTGCCCTCCCTCAAACTCCCTAAATAGCCCTCCTAATAAATGACCCTCCCCCAAACTCCCATGGCACACCTGTGTACCATTTGTGGCTCACCAATGTGTGCCAAATGCAGGGGAGCGGCAACGAGATTCAGACATCATGTTGTCTTGTGTGCTCCCTGAGGCATCTGGTGGCCCACTGTGAGACACAGGAAGCTGGACTAGGTGGGCCTTTGGCCTGATCCAGCAGGACTCTTCTGATGTCCCTGAGGCCCAGATTGGGTTGCAAGTTATTATATCTCCCTCCCCACCAACAGGATAGCAAATTCTGTTTTATTTACTTCAGAATTTTACCTCAGAAATTTACTTCAGAATGCCAGATACAAGGGAGTGGCAACAGGATGCAGGCATCTTTTTGTCTCGTGTGCTCCCTGATGCAATGGGTGGGCCACAGTGAAATACAGGAAGCTGGACTAGATGGGTCCTTGGCCTGATCCAGCAGGGCTCTTCTTATGTTACGTTCTTATGTTACGTTCTGGTGTTCTTATGCTCATGTGCCACAGCAGTGGTTGAAAATTGCTGCCCAATGGTAGCTAATATGACAGCATGGTAGCTAATATTCCATGCTGTGCTATTGTCCTTGGCACACTGGTTTCGATATGGGGGATTTTTTTTTCTATGACACATGAGAGCCCTGCCTGTAATCTGAAGTGTGGCAGCCCAAACATGATTTAACAACATTCATGAGAATTTGGCCATTGGTGGAGGTAGTTGCAGGCAAACACCTTGAAACTGCTGAAATCTCTGCTTCTACAAGAAGGAGAACATAAAACTCTTGAAAAGGTGAAATGACTCACCCAAGATGGCATGCGAACTGGGGGACTTCTTTTTCACGCACAGCAAAGTCATGTGTCATGTGTCTGGCAAAGAGTGTGGGGACTGCCTAGTGTATGCCTTTAACAAATTACGACGATGCCTTTTGGCACGACATGTCATGCTGGGTGATGGAGGCAGCACCAGAAGGCAACTCTGCAAAAGCAAAAGAAGCAAAAAAAATAAAAAAGGACCGCGTTTGTAGCTTGAGTTATGAAACTCTGGAAAGCACGCAGTGGGATGCAGCATACCAGAGCCCTTGGAATCAAAATAAAAACCACACTTGTCTATGAGAGTTCAGCTTCTCACACATTTTTCAAGTCGTAGCGTTAGAGAAATGCAGAACGACTGGTGCTTGTTATTCAAGGCTTCTGCAGCCGGCAGAAGTTCCCTTTGCTGTGGTGACCACGTCAAGGGTAAAAGGAGGCTGTTTTGCAGTGCATTGCTGAGACGGCTGGAGGGAGGGGCAGAGGGCAAATCTGAGCACAGGTCCTCAGTCAGGCATGAGGTTCATTGGGCAGTAGCATAGCCAGAGGAGGGCAATGGGTTGAGGACTGCAGGCACCACAATGTGCCATGTAATCTGGGAAGCAATGGCAATGTGCAGGAGCACAGAGCACCTGCGGTACTTACCAAGCCAGGCCCCCCCACCCCCAGCTATGCTACTGGCTGAGACGGAGCCTGAGCTTCTCAGGCGATGGGCATGATAAAAATGGAACAGGTACATTTTGGAAAAGAATAATCTCAAAAACTCAGCGGGGCATACCAAGGAGTTGCCATTGGCCATGAGTTTAAGATATGTATCCACATACATACCATATTACAGTTTACATTTTCACAAGTCAGGTGAAGTAACAGCAAAAAGATGCTTGCTCATGGGGGACAAGCAAAAGAGAAGGTCTTATGGGGAGGAGAGAGAGGTACGTTTGAAGGAATTATAGTAATAAATATCTGTCCCTCTTCAACCTTCTTGCTACCATACTCTTTGATGATGAGGAGGAGCAGGAGGAGGAGGAGGAGGATGACGATGATGATGATGATGATGATGATGATGATGATGATGATGCACAGCCCATGCTGGGCTGGTTACAATCTGCAACTCAGGATCCACACAAGATCCTGAAAATAATGGAGATACCATCGTAGGATTCTGACTGTTCCGAGCAGCATTGATTTCTGGAGCTGAGCTGGTGTAATTTGCTCAAAGCCAAGAATGTTGAGGTGTTTCTTCAGACTTGGGCTCTGCTCTAAAGGCTCCAATGAGAACTCGCACACAATATTGACCTTCTTCTCCCAGAGAAGCCCCCGTTCTCCTCACTGGTCTTGATATGATCTTCTCATCTTCAATTCTACTGTCACCTAAAATGGCAATATCAGTGATCCAGTGACTTGATTTTTCCTTTTGTCAGCAACTGTTATATCTGGTATCTTGTGTTCCAGGGCAGTGGTTCTCAAACTGGTGGGTCATGACCCGCCAGTCAGGGAGGCGCTCTGCACTAGCCCCTTAACGGGCAAGGGCAGGACAATGTCCGCAGTGTGATCCCCAGGACCGGGCTGCTGCCAGGGGAAGAGGGGTCTAGTTTCTTACCCATCCAAAGCCAGCACCAGCCTCCGAGGGGTGAGGGGAGCCCTGCAGACAGTGGTGGGATTCAAAGAAATTAGCAACCGGTTCTATGTCCTCCTTTCTTGGTACTGCTTCTTACTAAGCACTACTTTTTGTATATCAATAAATTAGCAACCGGTTCTGCCGAATAGGTGAGAACTGGTATTGATATGATATGATATTTGAGGATTGCCTTTCTGAATAAAACATCCAAGACAATTTATGGGAGCCACAGATGGGAGAAATTTTGCTTGTCCTAGCAAAAGTACTTCCTGCTGTCCTCTCAGTTCTTGCAACTTTGCCTGAGCTGAGATTTCCAAATTCGCCTTGAAATTTTGCTCTAAGTGAAATCTGGTGGTACCTCTAAGCAGGGGCGTAGCTAATGAAAGTGTAGCCCGGTGCAGAGGGCAAAATGTTGCCCCGGAAGTGACATCACAACAGGAAGAGACGCTACAGCTGTATTTTTTTCTTTTCTTCCTTGGCCATACCTTTTGATAGAATACGGTTATTACACTCTGGTTTGCTTCATTGCATTCTGCACTAAATTACCTTTCCAATGCTATATAACGTGGTGGTATTGTTCATACATACCAAGGTGTTCGCCATTTTGGTCACTAGTGTCAAGCTCAGCTTGTTGCCCCCGCCAAAGCTGGTTGCCCAGTGCAATTGCACCCCCCCCCGCACTTCTTTAGCTATGCCCCTGCCTCTAAGCACAACCCCTTACTCAAACAGCAGTGGTTTTAAACTAGAAAGCATAGTTGATTTTGGTTCAATAAGAATTTCGTAAAGATCAGCTGAAGGTACAGGATACTGAGGTGCACTCTGGTCCAACAAGCCTCATGCTATCTAGGCTGATTGGCAGCACACAAAGGTCTCAGACAGAAAAGTTTCCCCAACCAAGCAACGGACAATCCTTGAAGTGGTGTTGCCTGGCCTCCGGCCTCAGACCATCTTACGCAAAGCATGTGCTCTGCTAATGAGCTCCAGCCCCCAAGTTGTCTTTCTGGGCTACTTTGCAAGCCCTCAGCTCCCTACTGTACAACTATTTTTAAAGATAATAATTGAACTTGGTGGAAATTATTTCCTGGCTTACTGAGTTGGTTTGTCTTCAGCTGTTCCTAAGCAGTGATAATTAAGACAAGCCAGTGGAAAGTTTCAACTGGTTGCATGACTTCACTGGTTGTTGATGCCACAGCACGCTTGGATTTCTCCTTTCCAGTTCTGTGGCAAAAAAGAAAGAAAATAGTTTACACAGGGGCAGGGTGTGGTGGGTGCCTTGGAAGAGGGATCTTTGGCACAGCTCAAAGCAAGCCTGTTCTGTCGGAAAGCGGCGCTCCAGCTCAACCACATGTTATTGGCCTGGCAGCTGCTTAACTTACCCAGGAAGGTTCATTTCCTCCAGGAAACTGCAGGGCCCAAACGTAATTTATGGCTTGGAGACTGGGGCCACCTCGCCCCGAGGATTTGGGGTATTAGTGATGCTTTAAGAATGCAAGTGGGATATGAAATACCAGCTGTAGTCAGGCTGAAATATAACATTCCTTTTAAAAGTGCCCGTCTTCCTCCATTTTGAAAGCTGGTAGCTGGACATCCGCACCCTACCTGAATGCAGGGTCTTCCCAAGGGATGTTTGTATGCTGGGTTTATTATGCCGATTGTTGCATAGACCCTAAAATATAGGGATAGCATTCGAACTATCCTTTGCAAATAGTTTCATAATGTGACATTGTCTTTGAACATGGTTTGAACAGCAGAATACTAGAGTTGGAAGGGATTATGTTGGGACTTCTGTCCAAATCTCTGCTTAGACACGATTTCGCTAGCAGCCTATAGCCTCAGTGTAACCTGGGATGCAGGGGGTGGATAGAGGGAGGTTCTTTTCCCTCTGGCAACACCAGAACCAAGAGACATCCACTAAAATTGAGTGTTGGGAGAGTGAGAACAGACAAAAGGAAATATTTCTTTACTCAGCATGTACTTAATCTGTGGAACTCCTTGCTTTAGGATGTGGTGATGGCATCTGCCACAGATGCCTTAAAAGGGGGATTGGACAGATTTCTGGAAGGAAGGCCCATTCCAAGCTACAGGCCTTGATGAGTGTGTGCAACCTCCTGGCTTTAGAAATAGGCTACCTCAGAATGCCAGACACAAGGGAGTGGCAATAGGATGCAGGCATCTGGTTGTCCCTTGTGCTCCCTGAGGCATCTGGTGGGCCACTGTGAGATACAGAAAGCTGGGCTAGATGGGTGTGATCCTGCAGGGCTGTTCCTATGCTTATGTCATCTAGTCCAACCTTCTGCTCAATGCAGGCAACTGCAATACCCTTCCACTGCTACACCTTCTACATCATTCATCCTCCGCCTGAAAATCTCCAATCAGGGAGAGCCCACAAGTGCATGAGGTGGGCTGATCCAGTGCCTTACTGTGCTTACAATTTCTCCTCATCTCTAGCCTAAATCCGCTTCCCTGTTGTTTCCACCCATCACTTCTCGTCCTGCCCTCAGAAAACCTCACCTGGTTCGGGGGCCCTGCAATCTGTATATGTGATATTTAACTTATAGCAGTTGTGGTCAGTTCATTTATGAACCCAGTTCGAAGTGTTGGCTATGGCCTCTGAACTTTAACTTGGCATTAAAAGCTGCATCGTTTCCTGCCCAGCTGGCTGGCTTGCCCCTTACCCAAATTTGGTTAAAGTGTACATGAACCGGGTCTCTTCAGGGGGGGGGGTCACAGCTGTGGCCATCTCTCCTCGGGGACATATGCCAAGCCACCAACCCACTTTCACATTCCAAGCAAGATTTTAAAACACCTTCCTTTTGCCAACTTTGTATTGAATGTCTGCCTTGGACTGAATGGTTTTTACTGTTTAATGCTGTGGTTCTCAAACTTTTTAGCACCCACTCTTTCAAATGGGTCCGCTGGGACCCACTCTTTTGAATGACAGTCTGTCCAGGACCCACCAGAAGTGATGTCATGGCCGGAGGTGCCATCATTATGACAACAGAGCCTGCTGCTTTACTAAGAATGTAGCAATAAGTTGGGTTATTTCACAGCCGTTTTCCAACAGCAAAGTGAATCAGGAAAAAAAAAAGCCTATTTACAACCTTGACACAAGCAAAACAGCCGCATAGCCCTCCCCCTTTCCAGCATCCCATCTTCCCATGTTTTAAATATGGCTGCTCTAGATGCTTCGCGACCCACTTGAAATTGGCTCACGACCCATGGGTGGGTCCCAAACAACGGTTGGGGAACCACTGGTTTAATGTATTTTATTGTTGCAATGTTTGACATTCATATTTTTTGTAAATCCTATTTTTTGGTTCATTGTTTTATTGTTACGCATTGCCTTGGGTAAAGTTTCCATTTGTGGGATGGTGCAATAATCGTCAGTTCAGCACACACATTTCAAGACATATGGCTTATCTGCCACTTCCATCTCTTTTGAGGCTCTCTCCCATTGCTGACGTCAAGTGTGACAACAGAGAAGCTGTCTCTGGAATTTAAAGGGCCATGTGGGAACGGATTTACAATTCTCCTGCATTTTGTCTATGGTCTGTCGTTGTGATCTCCAGAATAGTAGTGCTGGGCAGAACCATGTTCCCCTCTAGGAAATCTCATGCTTCTTCCCACCCTGAGATCACATCTATGACATCAACAAACGACAAGTATACCGCTGGTGCTGAAGGCCAACAGGATCGGGTGCTTATTGCATTCACTCGTAATTGCAGCATCCTCCCAGTGCCTTCCTAGGCATTGACTCCTTCCTAGATGCGTCTTTGGGAGGGGGCCATCCTGCAAATCCCAGCTAGCATCTTGTGTGCGCTGCATCTCTTGCTCCCCCAGCCGAACTAGGCAGCTCACTTTGGTTCAATTTTTGGAAGCCTGGGCCCCTAGGTTCCGATAGGCTGGTTTGAAATTAACAGATATTCAAATGTCCCGAAGTCAACTGGACCAATGACCCAGTATGAGTGAGGTTTGGTCAAGGCTATTGGTCTATGGCTGCATTTAGGGCCAAAATCCTACACAATTTTCCAGCCCTGATGTGGCCGTCCCAGTGGGGGGGGGGGCTTTGCCCCCCTAGGAATCCGGAGTCACTCCCTTTAACCCTCCGAGTGCCGGCCAACCAAGTAGAAAAGCTCTTTGCAGAGGAATTGGGAGGGGGGGAGGGAGAGTGAAGTGGGCGGAGTCAGCCCTAATTTTAACTAGTGGAACTGAGTTCCCCGCATTCCCCCTGCATGACATCACTGGGGGAGGGTAAGCTGCATGCTGTGGGGGAGGGGGAGTCATGGAGGCCTCCTCAAGGCAAAGGAACATTTGTTTCCTTACCTTAGGGCTTCATTGCAGCTGCATCAGCACCAGACACTTAGATAGGATTGGGCCCTGATTTTATCTAATTTGGCCTAATATTTTCTATGTATAATATTTTCTAATTAGAAGAAAATAAACCAGGAACTGGGTCCCTCACATGTCACAGGCTGGAGTTAAAGGCAAATCCCAAGTCTGAAAAAGTGGCTGATGAAAGAACAGTAGATTTCCAGCTTTTGAAATGTGTGTTTGTTTTCCCTGTTGGACGATGACAGGTTGAGTCTGAAGACCAACTCTTGGCCACTTTCTGTGGGAGAGAGGCCACCGACACAGAGCAGACCCCCGGGCAGCAGGCGATGGTGTCCCCAGGGTCTTACATGAGCCTCACCTTCCGATCAGACTTCTCAAACGAGGAACGGTTCACAGGGTTTGATGCCCATTACACAGCAGTGGGTGAGTAGCTGCTTGACGTGGACGTGCTCACTGATCTTCTCGCTGAGGGACCCCAATAACCTCCGAGGGATTCCAGGGCATCTCAGAAAAGAGTCAAAAACCATTCAGGGGCCCTCCTCACTTGATAGGTCTCTTTCCTCCAGCTGATTCATGTTTTCCTTGCCACATGCGCTCTCTCTCTCTCTCTCTCTCTCTCTCTCTCTCTCTCTCTCTCTCTC
>JAJKFI010031631.1:0-14435 GCA_029204185.1 Lerista edwardsae
GGCCACTAGGTTTTTTTGTTGGCTAGCTTGCCTTCTTATTAAAACAAGTAAGTCCTAGTGATGCCACTGCATTTGGGTTGCTCATATGATATAATATTTGTATAGTCCGGTGTGGAAGGAGGTCCATCAAGGGGATGGCGCGCACTGAGTGACACAACCCCTAGTGACGCCACTGATGTGCCAGAATATATACGAGAAGGCAATCCCTCGGGTAACTGGGACCCAACCCGTTAAGGGCTTCAAATGGATTTGAAGTTGAAAGGACTTGTAAGAGAAGGAGGAGCAGTCGTAGTTGGTAGGCAGACCGCGATAGGCATCCCCCACCAATCTGCTGCCTGAGCCAACCACATCAGCTGGCCTCATGGATGGGCCGGCTCTGCTTCCAAGTTGGATTGCGGCACTCACTGTGTTTCCTGATGAGTGTTATAAAAGGTGTATGTATGCTGGTAGAAATGCAGAGATAAGTGTGAAGGAGCAGCTGAAGGCGATAGATTCATGGAAGATGGCAGTAGCATATCTACAGAGAGCTACCATGTTCATACAGTATAACAACTACAATTGCATCAAATGGCCCTAAGACACTTAAAATAACTAACTCCAGGATTATCGAGCAGAAATAGAAAGAAGATAGGCCCTAAAACACACACTTTTAACAAAAGCTACACAAGCACAATAGAAATGTAGTTGAATGGATTTTAGGTAAAAGAAACACAGTATGGACACCTTAAATATATCTAAAAACATTTTATTAAACATAACAATATGGGTAAAGTCAGTGAACAAACAGCAAAGTTTCTTGCAGCAATGTATGATATAAGCCCACATTTAGTCAACCTATCTCCTAAAAAGATCTGTTCAGAATCCAAACAACACTTTTCTTCAGTGTTGTACTAATACTAGGCTAACCTTCCATCTCCCAGCATGGTAGGAGCGGTTGAAAATATTAGGTCCACAAGGATTTCATTTTTGCATTTTCCTTCAGTAATTTAGGGAAATAGTACACAATCAAAATTGAGCCAAATATGAGAACCAGAAAACTAATCAGCGTTTTACCAGGATTGATCTCAGAATGCGGGAGGGCACCATGTACATATACACTGAAAACAGTTGATAAGTCACAGTAACTATAGAATTTGTCGACTACAACGACCCTGAAGGTATAAATACCATTGTACGGCTGAAATAATATTCTGTTTTTCTCATTCAGATTTAGAACTTGGTACTTCCTTTTATCTGATGGTTTAGAAGCATTTCCTTTGTCCTCTTTGCAACTCTTATAATTATGTCTACTCCATGCAGTATGTGGGTCGTTGTCAGAACGATTAATTATTAAGCTGTTCCAGTTCTGGGGCTCGGAAATGCAACCAGCTTCTGTTTCAGTCAGAAGGTAGTCATAAGTATGCATCCCATTGGTTTCAAAAATCACAAAGTCAGCAGGAACATATTCCACAAATTTATCATCTTCCCATAGTTCGAGAGTTGGAAGCCATGGACGGTCGTAATATAAGAGGATAGGACATCCCAGCTGATCATATGCATAGGAAACATCAAGACTGCTTTGATTTAATTTTTTCCTACCAAGGAACTGTGGATCGTATGCATCTTCATGAATCGTATAACTGAAATTAGCCTGTAGCATATACTCATCAAAGAGACCTTTGCTACATGCTGTTGAATGAGTAAATAGTTTTATGAATTTAGTAGGCGGACAGCGCATAGCAATAAGTGCTGTCAAGGGATGCATGTCAATGCAGAATAAGCCTTTGTTGTAAACATCCACAGTGATGGTAGAATACCCACCAACGATAAAACCTGGGATAAACGAGGCATGAGCCATGTTTGCGAACTGCTGCTGTAACAATGTAATTTTCAAGTCGTATTTCATGTTTCCGTCATAGGTATAGCCATTCTGTGAAAGCTGTGCTTTGAATGCCATAATGTGTGGGTTGCTCACTGTCACATAGGGGAAGGAGGCAGTCCCTGGCTTGGGCACAAACAAAACATATAAATAAAGCGTTTTCTTCATATCCAGGTAATACATTTTGTGATGGAACTCGCCACTGAGGATCTCCACAGGACAGGTGACTGCACCTGGTGGCTGCACATTCATCAGTGTGGCCGGTATGTTGATATCACATTTCTGAAAATTGTAAAATTCAGTGTGAGTGCTGGGAACAGGGTACAATAGGCAAAGCCTTCCAGTGCTCACAAACATGATCACCTCACCCAGAGTACCAGTATTGTTGTCATCCTTCCCAATATGTACCAGTTGTTTGGAGATCAAGTCCAAGCTTCCGTAGAAAAGATGCATCTTGGTTAGGATGGCAATCTCGCTACTGGTGGCAGCCACAGAACGTATGCCTTCATTACCCGAAGGGAAGGTAGTATAAGGATACTCCATTGTGGAATATATGATGGATGTTTCGAGGGTCAGTCCATGGTTAGAGGACCAGTGCAGCTCATCCTTAGTCCAAAACAGAACAAAGCCTCTAAGACCATGAACATACATGGTTCTCAGTTCCGGTATTTTCTGAGCAGCAGTTTTCAAAGCTTGACCTGTTAGGGAGCTCACAGACTTTGGGTCCATATACTGGAAATAAATATTTGTCCTATTAATGAGTATCCCAATCTGTGACCAAGAAACAAAATAATAGACAGCAAGCAGTGGGCCCTCCTGTATATGAGCATATAACGTTTTAAATGTTAGGCCCGCATCAAATGAAACTAAGATTTCACCATTAGGGGTAGGCATGTCTTTGTTGTATGCAATAACGAAGAAACAAACTGCAGCACAGTTCTGGTCCTTTAGATCATAACAGCAATGAGCATTTGAGACGTCAGTAACTGGATAACTAATACCTTTTGCCTCTATCCAGCCTTTCCGTCTGCCATAGACATAAAGAAATACTCCTCCATTTATGACCACCACAAGCTCATCTTTGTAGCCAAAGGTAGCAGAACTAACCACCGCCATTAGTGATGCATTTAGCAGAGTCTGGGGAACAGTTAATGGCAAGAGGCTGCTCTCAAATCCATCTAAGCTGAGGAATACCTGCCTCCCAAGGTACAGGGCTGGAGAAATGCCTTCAGTCATACGATTGGCACATGGGTGCTGTACTAGGGTAGGGTCCGGATCTATGAAACTGAGGAGGATGCCTTCTGGTCTCAGCTGCGAATGGACGGATTCGGCTGAAAAAACCAACCGCTGTTGGCTGCATGGCCAGGTGACACTGCTCACCTCGACCAGGCACAGCAGGAGCCTTCCAAACAGAGCCAGGCAGGTGCCAGCCTTCCACATTGTCTTGGCCTGAATCTGTCCTATTGTCAGTTATAATGTCATGTACATTGATATGAGCAGCAGCCACAATATCAATGATTCAAAATTCTCCTCCTAACTGTTTTTCTGCAGGAGGTTCCGAATGGCAGTTGACTGAGTGAGAGGAAGCAGGGGAGGGGGACGGAAGGGATGGCCATATGATTGGCAGGTTGCTGCTTTATCTGCTTCTTGGAGTTTGCTCTTGACTATCAGTAGGTTAAAAAAGGTAAAGAGAAAGGTAAAGAGAAAGGTTATCAAAGGAAACAGGGAAAGATATACCCAACTGAATGCAGATTTCCAGAGAACAGCAAGGAGAGATAGGAAGGCCTTCCTAAATGAGCAATGCAAAGAAATAGAGGAAAACAATAGAATGGGAAAGACTAGAGATCTTTTCAAGAAAATTGGAGATATCAAAGGACAATTCCGTGCAAAGGTAGGCACAATAAAGGACAAAAACGGCAAGGACCTAACAGAAGCAGATGAGATTAAGAAGAGGTGGCAAGAATACACAGAGGAACTCTATAAGGCCGATCTCAATGTTCCTGATAACCACAATGGTGCGGTCACTGAGCTCGAACCTGACATCCTGGAGTGTGAAGTCAAGTGGGCTTTACAATGCATCACTAACAAGAAAGCTAGTGGAGCTGATAGCATTCCAGCGGAATTACTCAAAATCTTAAAAGATGATGCTGTCAAAGTGCTGCACTGATACTGTCAAAGTGCTGCACTCCATATACCAGCAAATTTGGAAAACCCAGCAATGGCCACAAGACTGGAAAAGATCAGTCTACATTCCAATACCAAAGAAGGGCAATGCCAAAGATTGCTCGAACTACCGCACCAATGCGATCATTTCACATGCTAGCTAGGTCATGCTCAAAATCCTACCAGCTTGGCTTCAGCAGTATGTGAATCGAGAACTACCAGATGTACAAGCTGGTTTCCGAAGAGGCAGAGGAACTAGAGATCAAATTGCCAAGATTCACTGTATCATGGAGAAAGCAAGAGAGTTCCAGAAAAAACATCTACTTCTGCTTCATTGACTATGCCAAAGCCTTTGATTGTGTGGATCACAACAAACTGTGGCAAGTTCTTGAAGAGATGGGAGTACCAGACCACCTGATCTGTCTTCTGAGAAACCTGTATGTGGGCCAGGAAGCAACAGTTAGAACTGGACTGATTGGTTTCAAATTGGGAAAGGAGTACGACAAGGCTGTATACTGTCACCCTGCTTATTTAATTTATATGCAGAGTACATCATGAGAAAGGCTGGGCTGGATGATTCACAAGCAGGAACCAAGTTTGCTGGGAGAAATATCAACAACCTCAGATATGCAGACGACACCACTCTACTGGCAGAAAGTGAGGATGATCTAAAGAACCTTCTGATGAGGGTGAAAGAGGAAAGTGCAAAAATTGGCTTGAAGCTCAACATTAAAAAAATAAGATCATGGCAACCACTCCCATCACTTCCTGGCAAATAGAAGGGGAAGAAATGGAAGCAGTGACAGACTTTACTTTCCTGGGCTCCAAGATCACCGCATACGGTGACTGCAGCCATGAAATTAAAAGACGTTTACTTCTTGGGAGGAAAGCTATGGCGAACCTAGACAACTTAATAAAAAGCCGAGACATCACCCTGCCAACAAAGGTTCACATAGTCAAAGCGATGGTTTTCCCAGTAGCAATGTATGGCTGTGAGAGCTGGACCATAAGAAAGGCAGAGCACCGAAGAATAGATGCTTTCGAATTATGGTGTTGGAGAAGACTCTTGCGAGTCCCCTGGACTGCAAGGAGATCCAATCGGTCAATCCTCCAGGAAGTCAGCCCTGATTGCTCCCTGGAAGGACAAATCCTGAAGCTGAAGCTCAAATACTCTGGTCACCTCATGAGAAGAGAGGACTCTTTAGAAAAGACCCTCATGCTGGGAAAGATTGAAGGCAAAAGGAGAAGGGGGCGGCAGAGGATGAGATGGTTAGACAGTGTCACCGAAGCAATGAACTAAACATGAAATTGGGCGAACTCCGGAAGCTAGTGGAGAACAGGGAGGCCTGGCGCGCTGTGGTCCATGGGGTCGCGAAGAGTCGTACACGACTTAGCGACTGAACAACAACAACAACAACAACAACAACAACAACTCAGTAGGTTGGGTGTTTTATTTTCATCAACAGACAATAGAGAGGAACAGCAGTAATTCCTGGTCTAGACACGTGATCTTTAAATTGGAGACCACTGCATCCCAGAAACGGCGTTCCCAGTTCGAATCGAATTTACCATTCCATTGGGGTGCCTTCAATTGTTGCACTTAGTTGCCTCCAACCTTCACACAGGCCAGCTGCATCCGCCTGGAAATCCGGATGCATAGTCTGCTGGGGTGATGGATCCTGGAAGCAGCTGGCCAGCGTGAAGGATGGAGCTGATTAGAAACAACAGGAGAAGGCTCCCCGGCGTTTCTGTTCACCCAAGAGAAGGATTTGGCCAGGCACAGGATTTGGCCCCTAGGCCTGAGTCTGGAGAGACCTGGTCTAGGCTAGAGGGGTCAAACCCATTTCGTACAGCAGGCTGAATAGCATTCATGGCACTGCTGAGGGCAGGAGGTGACCGGGGCCAGGTTTAATTTGATGTGACCACATTGGGTCCTGGGCTTAAGGGGGCCTCCACTAGGGAGCTGCAGCTCCTCTTGTATCTGAATGGCCAGATAGCTCGGTGACCTGGGAACCAGGGGTTAGGCTAGCCATGTTGTGGCCATGAGATATGGAAAGCAGCCCCCAGACCCCCAGGCTTTCTAGGTCAGTGGTGGTAGGGAAGGATGTGCCAGACAAACAGAACAGCATGCTTTGTAACTAAACAGCTGGGACTAGAGCATGATGTGAGGGCTCAGTTTGATAAAGACATGTTGTGTACCCGATATGGAATGTGCAGCTTTGATAAAGGGAATGATGAAACGACAAGGAGTTCAGTTTAAAAGTAACCAATGATGCTGGAAACGGGAAGAAGCCCAGCCAATTGTTCTGGCTGAGAATTGCTTATGCTTGCAGTTTGCAGTAACCAATTTGTGAGAAAAAATATAGTGTAAGCTTTGCTGTAAAATTCCAATACTCCTAGATTCACACTCCCTTCCGATGTCCTAACAGGAAGATTCAGTGCAGTCCCGCACGAAGCACGACTTTGTCCATGCCACAAGTCAGTCGAGCGCCTATCCCATATGCTTCTGTATGCCTATACAATGATATTTGTCTGTTTTACCTAGCACCGATTCTTTTAACGTTTCCAGGATGCTCTGATGAGGTCATCCTCCAGTTCCTGCTGACTGGAATTGATAAATCGCTCACCATCCAAATAGCAACCTTTATCCAACAAGTGATCCAACGCTGTAGGGCTCTACCACCATTTAACTAGCTGACGGGAACTACCAGGAACTCAGAAATACCACACACAGTTAGGTGAACACTATGTTAAGATGACGCCTTTGCAGTTATGTGACTTTTGCTTTTTGGACCCTCTGATCCCCGGTCAATGTTGGTTGGGGCTCAAGACCTATGTATTTTTTACTGCGTTATTTCTTGGTTACTGTTATTGTTTGTCTGTACACCAAGAAATGTATGCTATCGTAACGTACTCCTAGATCCCCCCTACCCTCTGGAAATGAGAGTATAATTGTCTTGTACAACTGTGTTTTCCTTGGACACTTCAGTGGGAAGTGCGTCCATTCGCAAACACCCAATAAACACCCAATAGTCCAAAGCTATCCTGTCGTGGTTTTCGTGTCGCCCTGCTGAACAACTTATCTGCTTGGCCAATTGTGAACACTCTCCCTTCTTGCTGACTCCTCCTGCATGTGGAATGCATTTTTTTCCCAGCCGCCATTGCCCTTTATAGATAGCACCTCTATCTCTTCTTGAGAGGAATTCTTCCATTTCTTGGCTTCATTCTTGGTCAGCTGTAGTCGGCAGTGTGATACAGCTGTAAAGAAGGCTAATGCAAATTTAGCCTCCATTAACAGCACCAGTGGCGCCAACTTGGATTCAGAGCCATGGGTGCCGGGGCTGGGCCTGGCCCAAAGCCACGCCCCTCAGGCAAAGCTGCCCCACTCCTAAAATATGCAGAAAATGTTGAAATCGTCCTGGCGCTGCCCCATTACAAGGTGTTAGCGGTCTCTGACCTCCAGGAGGACAGTCGGCAGTCGGAGTACTCCAGGCAGCTCAGAGACAAATCCTGGGCAGTGGCACCTGCAGGGGGGTCAGACTGGGCAACAACAGAGTGGCAGCAGATTGACCCGCAGCTGCCCAGTCCTAGGACTGACTGACTGGGACTTGGAGAAGGGGGGCATGAGGTGCCAGGCAGGGCTGCAGGACATTCTGGAAGGCAGAGGCAGAGGCAGATCTAAGGGAGGGCAAAGCTCTAAGTCTTGCAAGAAGCCTTACCTTGCAGTGGAAATCACTCCTCTCCTGCACCGTTTTAGCCAATCCTCACAGGGAACAGCAACATCTTGGCATTGCTTACTGGCTACAGCAGCAAGGGAGAGGAGGGATTTACATGGCAGGGTAAGGCTTCTTGCAACACTTAGAGCTTTGCCCTCCCTGTAGATCCACCTCTGGGCAGAGTGCCTGACCAGGAGCCACTGAAATTGGGCCACTGCCACAATGGCAGGGGTGAGGGTGGTTCCCAGGGAAAAGTAAACTACCAAAAAAAAAAAAAAAAAAAAAAAAGGATCTTTGGATTCCCAAAGCACTACATGAATTTATCGAACATGGGACCGGCTTGCCAGTCTTGGGAGGGGGCAGAGCCACAATGGCCCAGGAACAGGGCTGCAGGACACTCCCTGACCTGAGGATAGCAACTGCCACTTGTTTGCAGTGCTGAAGGACTACTTACTTTGCTTGTGCTGAACTGGCTGAGAGTGGGGAAATGGTGGCAGGCAGCGGCACCGTCAGTGGATAGGGGCTGAAGGAGGATGCAGGACAGTCCCCAAGCAGACCAGAGAGTGCCAGAGCAGAAGCAGCTGAAATTGGGGCCACTTGAAATTGGGTGAGAGGGTGGTTCAAAGTAAAAAAAAAGTAAAAAAAAAAAAAAAGGAGCTTTGGTTTCCCAAAGCACTGCACGGTTTTGTCCAATCCGGCTTGCCAGGAGGAGGCCCTCCTCTTGCGCATGGAGTAAACGAGGGCGTTTGCCCTCTTACTCACTCCACTTGTCCAAATTGGGCTGCTGGGCTGCTCGTGGAGTGTACTGGTCAGTGCCGCTGTGTGCAAGGCTGCAGGTGCACTTTGCTTGCGCTGAACTGGCTAACAGTGGGGAAATGGCAGCATCAGTGGGAGGGTGTTTCAAAGGAAAAATACACACACACACACACACACACAAAGGCTCTTTGGCTTTCCAGTACATTAAATGGGCGTGTCCAACATGGGCCCGTGCCTTCACCTGCTACTTCCTCACAGGCATAGGAATCATTCAGCACTGCATAGGATGAGGGTAGATGCCTCCATGGCAGAGGCACTGCACTGAGGAGGGCGAAAGGACACTGTGTGTGAAGTGAAGGGTGGCAGAGTGCCTTCCTCTGCCACTTCCACACAGGAAAAGTGTTCATTCAGCACTGTGTAGGATGGGCGGGGATATGTCTCTGTGGCAGAGGCACCGCACTGAGGAGAGCAAAAGGACACTGTGTGAAGGGTGGCAGAGTGCCTTCCTCTGCCACTTCCTCACAGGCAAAGTACTCAGTCAGCCCTGCGTTAGGCGGAGGGGGGGGGAGGAGATGCCTCTGTGTCCAACATGGGACTGGCTTCCCAGTCTTGGGGAGGGGGCAGTGCCACAATGACACAGGAACAGGGCTGCGGGACACTCCCTGACCTGAGGATAGCAGCTGCCACTTCTTTGCCACTTTGCTTGTGCTGAACTGGCTGACAGTGGGGAACTGGAACCCCCATCAGTGGATAGGGGCTGAAGGCGGATGTAGGACACTCCTCAACCAGACCAGTGTGCCAAACCAGGAGCAGCTTATTGTCCTTGTACACATGACTCAAGTCCTGAACAAGTTCATTCACTCTCCAAAACGATACACGGTCTTTCAGAGCTTGGCTCTGGGAATGTGGGCAGCCTGATGATGGGAACCCCCCAAAACGGCAAAACAAAACTGCGCAAAAGGAAACCGAGTTTGGGGGGGTTTCCCATGTTCCTCTCTGAGTGAGTGAAAGAGAGGAGGGTGCAGCCAGCGATGTGGCTGCCTGGCCAGGGCACAGCGACTCGTGCCAGGCAGCCCAATGAGGGAAGGAAAGGGGAGGGAACCCTCCAAAACAGGGGGAAAAAAAAGGCGAGGGGGGTGGTTCCTGTTTCCGTCCACTTCTTAAACGCCATCTTTAAGAAGGTACCCGCAAAACTGTGCAAAAGGAAACCAAGGCGAGGGCTTTCCTGTTTGCTTACAGTTTCTGAACACCATCTTTAAGAAGGTTCCTGCAAAACAAAACTGCGCAAAAGACAGCAAAGGCGGAGGTGGTAGTGGTGATTTGTTGTGTTCCTCGCTGAGCGAGTGACGGGGGAGGGGGAAGAGAGAGGGAGAGAGTACCCACAGGGCAGGCAGACCAATGATGGAAGCAAAAGTCTTCAGTGGCACCAGAAATCAACGATTGACCTGACGTGTAATGACTAAGTGTCAAGCCCTGATCGTTTCAGCGAGGACAGGGGATGACTTGGGGAGCACTGCCTGACTGCGATGGCAGGGGTGCAATGTCCGGCGACCAGGGCAGGGTGTGGGCCTGGGGACAGGTGAACTGCCCAGGGCAACTGTGTCACCCCCGCAGGAGAAATGCAGCACAGCTGATGGAGTCACCGTCACTTGAGGGTGACGAACGCGGAGGCAGGACTTCACTGTATTCTCCGACTTGAGAAGGTTTTCAAGTTTTCAAGGCAAAGGTTGCCCGACGTATCTCAGCCCAGGAAATGAACTCTTCGGCAATGGCCTCTAGGTCTGCCTCTTTGGCCAACTCTGTGTGCACGTCCAGCAGAAGCCAGATGGTTCAGGCGTTTCTGCATGACAGTGGAGCGCAGATATTTTTTGAGCCTTCTCAGTGTGGAAAAAGACCGTTCGGCTGTGGAGGTCGACACAGGGACTGTCAGGAGTAGTCGGAGGAACAGTTGCACTTCAGGGAGCACGGTCAGGAATGTTGGGTTCCCTTTGAGGATGTTGACCGCGGACGCCACGCTGTCAACGGTTTCATTCTTGGCTCTCGCCATGTCCAGGAACATGTCTCGGTGCAGCCTCAGCCGTTCCACATCCACATAGTCTTTGAAATGCTGCTGGAGTTCGTGGTGGGTGTCTTTCTGTGCGCCAGTCAGGAATTTTTCCGCCTCGTACATCAGCTCCATCGCCTCTGACTGGAATCTGGATGAGACACACTCGGAGATGGTGTCCACGACCTCAGAGAAGGCTTTCTGGTATAACTCCTTTGGGGTGCGGAAAGGGGAAACACCTGTGACCTGCAGGTCCCTGAAACGAGAAGGAACCTGCCTTTTCCTTGGGATTTTCGGCTGTGCCAGAGACAGGGGCTCTGATGTGTTGATGACGCACCCAAGAAAGCATCAAATTTGGTCCTGAAGTCCAACAGAAGTGCGCTTAGCATGGAGATCAAGATTGTGGCCTGCTGGAAATGAAGTGCTGTCTTTTGCAGCGCACTGTTGGTGGCGTCCACATAGCCAAACACTTTACACAGCAGAGACAGGTGGAAAAAGAAGTCAAATGTTTCCATGATGCGGTAGAAGCCGTGAGCCTTGAAACCCGCATCCAACCTCTCAGACTCACCGAGTTCCTCCATCACCTCCATCAGTTCTCGGAAGTTGGACAGGATGGAGGAGAGGGAATGGCAACGCACCATCCAGTGAGTGGGACAGAAAGGGCACAAATTCTTAGGAGCTGCCGCATCTCCAGTCCCGCTTTGAAAGCTCTTGAAAATGTGGTGTCTTTTCGGAGACTCACGGATGAAAGTGACAATCTCCTGAGTGAGGTTGAGCATGTTACGGCATCCGGGGATCTGCTTCACCAGGTCGTGGACGGTCAGGCTCAAGGTGTGAGCCATGCAGTGCACAAAGAGTGCTCTCGGCTCCTCCGCTCTCATTCTGGCCTGCACGCCTCTGATGGCCCCTGCCATGTTGCGAGCTCCGTCGAAGCATTGCTCTCGGCAGTCCCTGATTGGCAAGTTGAACCTGTGAAGGATGTCCAGCAGAATGTTGAATATGGTCTCCAACTTGGTATTGGTGGTGGAATGGAAGCCCAGGAACAGTTCCTCAACCTCTAGATTCTCCATCACAATCCTGAAGCAGATGGACAGCTGCTCCTGAATGGAGGCATCGGCAGTCTTGTCCACCATGATGGCGTAATGTCTGGCCTGAACGATGCGA
This sequence comes from Lerista edwardsae, assembly GCA_029204185.1. NCBI lineage: Eukaryota > Metazoa > Chordata > Lepidosauria > Squamata > Scincidae > Lerista > Lerista edwardsae. The sequence continues at coordinate 11,702 of JAJKFI010031631.1, forward strand.
GAGACCAAGGAGCGGGCGACGTGGTGGCTCATGAACTCCAGCATCTCGTTACTCACTTCATGGGAGCACCACTTGGGAGCACCACATCTACATCCATGGCAGCACCGCATCCATCTGTTTAGGACGGGAGAGTCTTGGCATCTCACCTCAGAAGGTTGACAAAGTTGCTGCTGTCATCGACATGGCTGAGAATCGCCAGGCCCTGGGTGACCAGATACCTCAGGGACGACAGTCTCTTCATCAGAGCTTCTCTGTTCTCCACTTTGGCGGCTTTCTGGGCATTGGACATGAGAGAGGAGACTGTCACACCGGAGCTCAGTGCTTTGATTGTGAACAATGCCTCTCTGTGGCATTCAGACCGCTCATGTGTCCTGAACCTCTCCAGAGCCTTCCTCCAATTTTGGAAGCCCGTCTCAATAAACGACATTTGAAGCTGAGATGCGAACGTCACACAGTTCTGATGGAACACTGACTGGCAGACGTGGCAGAACATGGCATCCTTGGAATGCTCGTATTCCAGCCAGGGGAATGTCTGACTCCAACGAGCCTGGAAAGTCCTGACTCCCGAGCTGTGGTGCAGGTTCAGCATCTCCTTCCGTGCTGTCAGGTGCTGCTGCACTATCTGTCTGATACTGGCTCTGGCTCTGGCTCTGGCTCTGAGAGGCTTCGTGCCTCATCTAGGTATGAGTTTGCGCCTGCGTCTGTGTCTGGAATGTTTCTGCTAGGCCTCCTCTCTGTGTTTGAGACGGAGTCTGAAATGTGGTGGCTTGACTGTCTGTCTGTGTCTGTGTTTGGCTCTGACTGGTTTCTGCACGGCCTTCCCCCTGAGTCACAGAGGTGTCTGGTCTTCCACCTTGTGGATGCTCTGATGAGGATGAGGATGACGGCACGGCTCCACCAGACTGCCTTGGTCTCCGAATCACAAACCTATCCATTCTGGTTTCCCTGGAGAAACTACCCCAGTCCCAGGAAATTATATCAGCTGAATGTAGGCAGGTGTTGTTGCGTGTTTGTATGCTGGCTGGCTCTAACTTTGGGAAAGGGTCCTTGGACAGCAGAAGCCCTCCCACAAGGAGTCAGGAGCTGGCAAGCAAGCAAAGAATGTTCCACAAACACAACGCGCAGAAGTGTGCTGTTTGTGCTGGGTGCGGGTGCAATCGCCCACCCACTAGCTGCCTGCACTGGGCAGTTCTCAGGTGTAGCTTTGGGAAAGGGTCCTTGGATGGCAGAAACCCTCCCACAAGGAGTCAGGAGCTGGAAAGCAAGCAAACAACGTTCAACACAACAACCCACAAAAGTTGTCTGCACTGCTCTCTGCAGTGTGGCAGTTCTCAGATCTAATGGGATGCAAGGGTCCAAAACCACAGACCCTGGCACTTGTGAAATGCAAAACAAGTCAACACAGCAACCCACAAAAGTGTGTTTGTCTGTACGCTCGGTGCAGGTGCAATTCCACTCGCTCTGTACACTGTGGCAGTTCTCAGATCGAACAGGGTCCAAGGGTCCAAAACCACAGACTCTGGCACCAGTGAACTGCAAAACAAGTCAACACAACAACCCACAAGTTCCGAAAATCAAGCAGGTGGAGCCGCTTCGGCCTGCCTGCATCAGAAAAACTCGCAATCGTTCTGCTACCGAACCCTCTGAACCCCGTCCGTCTGTAGAATTAGTCCATCCAAACTGCACAGGTAGGTCACCTTTATTTTCTCAACGTGATCATCTAGGTCAGGGATATCCAAACTTTTCGGCATGAGGGGTTACATCATATGTCCAACACAGTGCTGAGGGCCGAGAAAATAAATACAAAATGTAAATAAATTTAAGCAAAATTTAAATACATACATGAGACATGGAATTTAGACGAATGAATAATCACAGACCACTTTCCAAGAGAGAAAGATCCTCTTCACCCCACCAGGCAACAAGATTAAATTAAGGAAAATACATCCGAAAGGAAACAAACCACAGACAAGATCCCAAGGTTATTTCAAAAGAAAGATCCTCCAGATCCAGAAATATCTCTTTACAAACCACCCCAAATCACTTTGAAAATAACAGGGGCGGGGGGAGAGAGGCATAGATAGATCCCTTGAATAAAGCAGCCCCAAGTGCACTGAAAATAAGGGGGAAGCATAGACCTACAGACCCCCAATCTCTCCTCCTCCAGAGTCTGGCAGCTTGCACAACGGGTCTACGGCCCCCATGGCTGCTGGGCTGGACCCGGCAGCCTGTGCAACGGGTCCATGGCCTACAAGGTTGTTGTTATCTACTACAATGACCTTCAAGGTTTAAATGCCCTTGTACTGTTGACATAATATTCTGTTCATCTCACTCACCTTTATCACTTGGAACTTCCTTTTATCTGCGGGTTTAGGATCCTTTCCTTTGTCCTCCTTGCAACTCCCATAATTATTTCTGTTCCATGCATAGTTTGGGTTTCCTTCAGAAACATTTATTAATATGGTGTTCTGATTCTGGGCTTTGTAAATGCAGTTAGCTCCTTATTTCTGCCTGAAGGGAATTCCATAGTTGTGGCACCACTACAGAGAAGACTTGTCCCTGTGTCACCATCCCTCTAACTTGGGATAACGGCAGCTCTTGAAGGAGATCCCCTTAGATGATCTAAGAGTGTGAGCTTCAGTGGAGCTAGGGGAGTGTGGCCAGCACCAAGTGTCATGCATTGGAGGGTGTGTGTGTGTGTGTGTGTGTGTGTGTGTGTGTGTGTGTGTGTGTG
>JAJKFI010031691.1:0-14660 GCA_029204185.1 Lerista edwardsae
GCCTTATCTACTTCTGCCTTTTTGTCCTTGCATCTTGTCTCCGCTATCTCTAAACACCTATCATGCTTGAGCAAGCAGTTAGGCGAACAAGTTCAGCTAAGCTGTTTTCTAAGTTACCATTTTAGCACTTCTGTCCCAAATCCCTTTCAAGGTTAGGATTGCACCCTTATTCTTCTGAGGGCTCAATCCTAACCTGGAGTTAGAACTCTTATTCACAGCGCAATCCCATACAGCGCTGGAAGAGGCCTGTGATATATCCAGCAAAGTATACAGGAGGCTAGCGCCTCCCCGCGGCAAGGGCACAGTACCATTTCCATAGGGGTTCGCCAGCCTCCTCTATGCACTTCTCGGATCTGTGCCTGCTAAATAAAGTTGGTTACAGATTGGCTGACTTTTACCAATATATATTAAAATAAATACAGTTAAAGGGATTTGCACCAACTGTAGCAATGCAACTGCATTTAGGTTGTGCATAGTAATTTATTCTGCATGGTCTGGTAGGGAACAGGGTGGACATCCATCATGGGACGTTGGGCGTTGGGTGTCTTGGCTCTCTGGGGAGATGCGGAAATCAGTCAGGGGAGCAGCAGAATCATCACCAAAAAAAACCACTGTTCTATACAACATATAAGATTATAGTCCTAATGGGGAACCACAGCCAATGGCCCAGTAGGTCAAAGGCACTGTCAGTCGGAAAATTTGGGAGCCGCTCTCCTATTCCCGTCTTCCTTCCAACGTTCATCTCTATTTCTCACCCTGAAGCTAGTGCGTCATTTGCAGGGGAGCAATGGTCAGAGGGAACCAAGCCCTCCTCTTCTGCTTGTAGGCATTCCAGAAGCAAATGCTAAACCACTGTAGGAAATAAGATGCTGGACTAGATGATGCCCTAACCAAGACTGGCACCATAGAAAATCCACACGCTGCCAATACATTCCTAACATGCTTTATGTCAGTGTGTTTCACAGCAGCAACCCATCTTGCTTCTCCCAGTACATGACCTTGACTGGTCCTGGGAAATCCATTCCAAAAACAACAGATTGCCCTTCAAATAAAAGACATCTACAACAGCTTGAAGAATTTCCTGCTCAGTGAAGACAAGCCAATATATATATGCCTGAACTTGGGACTGGGGAGTTCTCCAAAGCACATTGCATTAACCCAGCGTCATTCTTAGGATCGCTCCCCAAGCATGGTACAGTGGAAAATCCTCACATTGGCAATTTATTTCTAGCATGCTTTATGTTAGTGTGTTTCACAGCAGTTGTATCTGCTCCACATCCTGGATGTCGTCACTCAATGTCCCATTAAAAGACACTTGATCAGATCCATTACAAGTAAACCATGAAAAAATTTACCTTTACAACAGTAAGTCTCATACCAACGGCATGACAGTCCTGTACATTTCGATTCATCAGGTTTACAAACACTCCTGCATTCCCCATCTTCAGCATGGGTAGGTACTGGGAATATATACCAAAAAATGAGGGATATAGTCCTTCAAATAAAAGACATCTACTACAGCTCAAAGCATTTCCCACTCAGTGAAGAGAAGCCATTAGATACACCGGAAATGGTGACTGGGGAATATTTCCACCACTGGTCTGTTAACAGGGCTGGTGGATCTGTCAGTACTAAGGATGGCACTGTGAGTGGAAGGCCGCCAAAGTCTCACCTGAATTCCCAGTGCCATCTCTTCTTACCAACCACTTGGCAAAATTCAATCCAGGGGACATTCTAGTGCAGCAACTGATCCAGCAGGGCTCTTCTAACCAAGACAGGCATGGTGGAAAATCCACACATTGCCAATTCATTCCTAGCCTGCTTTATGTCAGTGTGTTTCATGGCAGCTGTATCTGCCACACAATCTCGGTGCCTTCACTCAATGCCTTATTAAAACACACTTGATCTGGCTCAATACACATAGACCATGAAGGATTCCGAATGCCAGGTGCAAGGGAGTGGCAACAGGATGCAGCCATCTTGTTTTCTTGTGTGGTCCCTGAGGCACCTGGTGGGCCACTGAGATACAGGAAGCAAGACTAGATGGACCTTTGGCCTGATCCAGCAAGGCTCTTCTTATATTTTTTCCTCTTTATGAACAATAGGAGACAGCATCAGAGTGATGGGCATATCTTTCTTGAATTCACATATTCACCCGTTTCAGAACCAAACCTGGGTCTCCCCCTACATCTTCCAGTAGAAGCACAGGTGGTCCTTCAAACAAAAGATATCTACAACAGCTTGAAGCATTTTCCACTCTATGAAGACAAGCCATTAAACATGCCTGAACTGGCAACTGGGGAATATTTCCAGCACAGGTCTGTTCAACAGGCCTGGTGGCTCTGTCGCTACTAACTAGGGCACAGTGGGCAGAAGGTCTCCTCTTGGAAACTGAGCAGAATGAACAGGACACCAAGAAAGAAAAGAGCACCAGGCTTCATGGTTTCGTGGTGAATCCTAAAGATACAGCAAAAAATAAATGAACTCATTTATATATTGTTGGGAAGAGGGTGATGAGGCCAAGTGGCTCTGTCACTACTAGCTATGGCACTGTGAACAGAAGCCCCCCACTCCCAAGTCTCACCTGAGAAATAGATGAACAAGACACCAACAAAGAAAAGAGTGAAGAACTTCATGGCTGGATGCTGGATCCCGAAGACACGGCAGAAACTAAGTAGGCCCCTCATTTATATGCTGTTGGGAAGGGGGGTGATAAAGAAACTTACAAATCTTTGCAGGGAATCGTGGGCAATGGAACAGCTTCCTGTTCTCAATTTGTTTGGATTATTGAACAAGCCTAATTTATCATCCAGAAAGAACGCACTGTGTAAAGATGCAATAATAAATGAAGGCTGCAGAGAGCACAACCAAGGCCAACAGAATGGTTCCAGAGGCTGGAGTGATAAAAGCCTCAGTTCTACAGGCCAAGAGGAAGGCCACATACTTCTAATAGTTAGGGCACAATCCTAACCAACTCTCCAGCACTGACATAACTGTGCCAATGGGGCATGTGCTGAATCCCTCAGTTGGGGGGCAGTCACGGAGGTCTCCTCAAGGTCAGGGAATGTTTGTTCCCACACCTTCGAGCTGCATCACCCTTATCCCGATGCTGGAACAGTGGCGTTGCTAGGGGGGGCGGGAGGCCCCCAGGTGCCATCCTCAGGAGGGTGTCATCATTGCACCCCAAATTTGTAAAATCACGATATTATGGAATAATACCATCATGCTATATACCGTTCAATGTGGAATTTCACCTGGAATTCAATGAAAAAACTGGAGTGTAGTATCTGTATTCTATCAAAAGGTATGGCAGAAAAACTAAAAACTAAAAAAACCTTTTTATGTAAAGGTTGTAAGTTTATTGCGATTTTTAGGAATAATACTATCGTGTTATATACCATTGGATGCGGACTTTCACGATGAATTCAATGAAAAAAAAGCATGTAATATCTTTATTCTAGCAAATGACATGGCCAACAACAAAACAAAAAAATCCCAAAAATACAATGGACTTATGCAGGGGTGTCAAAACATACAGGCTGCAGACCTGCATAATGAGTCCATGAATGAGTCCTGCTGAACCTTTTTATTTGCCCCCCCTTGCTGTTTGCCTTGTTTCCTGGCCTCCAGCAGCAAGCAAGCAGTTCCAGCAGCAGCAACCATTTCTATGATAGCAATTCATCATCCAGGCCTGCAGGGGGAGCTGAGCATAGGAAATGAAGGTTCAAGTCTAGGTTCAAGTCTAGAACCAACACCACCCAGCAAAGGCACAGAGGAAGGCCAGTGCAGGAATCATGAAGGTAAGATAACAGGAGGGGACATGCCTTAAGAAGAAATAGCAGCCAAATGAGGCCAGGGGGCAGGCTTAGCAGCCATGTTGGTACGTCCAAAACAATCCTTATTCCAAGCATTTCAGATTGCTTTGTTCGTACTGTTTAGGACTGAATAGTTTACTCCTGAAATAAAAACTTACGAAAATAAAAACGTGTGATCGTGTAGAAACATTATTGGTAACCTTATTATGATGTAATATGCAATTACAAGGTTAAATTCCTCATAATTATATTACTGAACATACCGGACGAAATGCTACTTGCTGTCTATTTAAACTCAGATTGCACTGTTTTGACAGACTTTTTTTTTTGAAATCTACACAAGCAAAAATAAAAAGGCCATGCCCCATTAAAAAAAATGTCTGTTAATGTTCAGAATTTCATAAGTATTACAGTAGGAAAATTACATTAAAATCTCTTCATAACACAAGTAGTTGTCAATATGAGAGTAATTCTTTTTTACTTCTAGACTATTAAGAGTATTTTTTTAACTTCTACACTCACCCCCCCCATAAAACAAATTCTGTTAATGTTCAGAATTTTGAGAATTTTACAGTAGAAAATGGAAGGCGGGAAAAAAAGTGTAAACGGGAAGAGGGGAAAAAGGAGGGGGGGAAATATATATATTTTTTACCTTCTAGACCATTAACAGTGGGTGTCAGAAAATGGTGAATAAGACTGCTAGGAACAACAAGAAATTACACAGCTTCAAAAATAATGCACTCACTGAACGGTAGTTTTATTGAACCGATGTAATGTGAATACATGAATCTTTCTGTGGAAATTAAGTCCCATTTTTCGTACAGCGATTCGCACACCCGTATGCAGAACACGCAGGCATGCTTAAAGACGTTGAGATTAACTTTTACAGACGTGCAGGGAGATTTTTATTCGTGAATTCGCGGCAATCCTCCTCCTTGGCGGCAATGATCTGAGTCAGCCATATTTGTAAGTCATCGGCTTCAAGAAAATGATGTCATGTCCCCTCCTGTTATCTTACCTTCATGGCAGGAATGCAGAACAAGCATAACCTAGGAAGAAGCAGGGATGTGTGTGTGTACTTCCCCCCCCCCCCTAAGCCTCCTGCCTGGCCTTTCCAGCCAGCCATGTAGTCACCAGTTGAATCTCAGCTCGTCTTCCTTCTCCAGCCTCAGTAAGAAACAGCAAAATGGTGGTGGTGGTGGTTGGAATGAGAGGAAAGGTTTGGCTGCAGGGCAGTATCTCAGGAGCTCCAGGTTGAACATTCTTGATTTGAAGAAAGCTCTGCTTTAAAAGCAGATAAGTATTGCTGGGAATGGAGCTTTCATGGAAAGGGGGCTGCTTTCATGCACAAGACTGCAGAACTGAGATGTTCTGAACTGAGATGACTGCAGAACTTTGAGATGGTGAGAATGGTTTATGGATCTCTTTGTGGGGGGGGGAAGGAATGTGCCAATTGGCATTTTTTTAAAAATTAACATTTGTTTCTGTCAGGAATATGCTGTTTTGCTGGTTACTGATTAGCTGAGTGACGTGTACTGTTCAAATAGTTAAATAAATGAATAAAGTTAATATTTTGTCCACATCACACTTTCTGTCAGAGCACAATTCTAAATTGGTGTTTAGAGCAGGCCACAAAAGCCTCCAACACACTTCTGTTGGAGGTTGAACTAGTATTTAGTGCAATACTAAACTGGAGTTAGGCCAGCACAGTTAGGCCAGCAAAGTCTGGCTGGCACAAGGGCCACTGTGAAGCACATTTGGACCATTCTGGGAGTCATGTTTAGTTTAGAGAAGCACAAAGGTTGACTTCAGGGAAGCAGTGCCAGTCATGAAGACTTGCTGGCAAAATGGTTTTAGAGTGGCAACTGCAAAGTTCTTGGAACTAGGGCTATGGACATTGACAGCTCTGTTTGGGACACATACAAAGAAGTGCTTTTCCTCAATTACGTCTACCAGGATTGGTGTGTGACTCACAACTGTCCCTGTTTGATGAAACAATGCTGGATCATTGCTGCGACCTTTCTTATTCCTTTGAACATTGGCACTCCAGGTTACGCCCAACATCAGATTCTCTGGGGATGGATTACTCCAGGATCGGGTCAGCTACTTAGGCACGGCAGGCTTCCTCCAGATGGCCTTTTTGTTACTTAGACGGAGGCTCGGCTACAAATTGCCACATTTTTGGATCAGTCGTCCTCCCTCTCAGGGTTGTGGTTTTGGAGCTGCTTTTATGTCAGCTAGACTTGGCAGTCTTTTCTGTCTTTAAAGGATACAGGGTTGACAACTTTGGACTGGACCACAGGTGGCTTTATTTCTGTAGCTGGGAACACAAGACTGATACTTTTGTTAAAGACACCATAAAATGGTGTTTGCTGTTGTTCAGTCGCTAAGTCGTGTCCGACTCTTTGCGACCCCATGGACCACAGCACGCCAGGCCTCCCTGTCCTCCACTAGCTTCCTGAGTTCGCCCAATTTCATATTCATTGCTTCGGTGACACTATCTAACCATCTCATCCTCTGTCGCCCCCTTCTCCTTTTGCCTTCAATCTTTCCCAGCATGAGGGTCTTTTCTAAAGAGTCCTCTCTTCTCATGAGGTGGCCAAAGTACTTGAGCTTCAGCTTCAGAATTTGTCCTTCCAGGGAGCAATCAGGCTTGACTTCCTGGAGGATTGACCGATTGGATTTCCTTGCAGTCCAGGGGACTCGCAAGAGTCTTCTCCAACACCATAATTCGAAAACATCTATTCTTTGGCGCTCTGCCTTTCTTATGGTCCAGCTCTCACAGCCATACATTGCTACTGGGAAAACCATCGCTTTGACTAGGCGAACCTTTGTTGGCAGGGTGATGTCTCGGCTTTTCATTAAGTTGTCTAGGTTTGCCATAGCTTTTCTCCCAAGAAGTAAACGTCTTTTAATTTCAAGGCTGCAGTCACCATCTGCGGTGATCTTGGAGCCCAGGAAAATTAACTCTGTCACTGCTTCCATTTATTCCCCTTCTATTTGCCAGGAAGTGATGGGAGTGGTTGCCATGATCTTAGTTTTTTAATGTTGAGCTTCAAGCCAATTTTGGCACTTTCCTCTTTCACCCTCATCAGAAGGTTCTTTAGGTCTTCCTCACTTTCTGCCATTAGAGTGGTATCGTCTGTATTTCTGAGGTTGTTGATATTTCTCCCAGCAATCTTGATTCCAGCTTGTGAATCATCCAGCCCTGCCTTCCTCATGATGTACTCTGCATATAAGTTAAATAAGCAGGGTGACAGTATACAGCCTTGTCGTACTCCTTTCCCAATTAGAAACCAGTCAGTTGTTCCATGTTCAATTCTAACTGTAGCTTCCTGACCCGCATACAGGTTTCTCAGAAGGCAGATAAGGTGGTCTGGTACTCCCATCTCTTCAAGAACTTGCCACAGTTTGTTGTGATCAAAGGCTTTAGCATAGTCAATGAAGCAGAGGTAGATGTTTTTCTGGAACTCTCTTGCTTTCTCCATGATCCAGCGGATGTTGGCAATTTGATCTCTAGTTCCTCTGCCTCTTCAGAAACCAGCTTGTACATCTGGTAGTTCTCGATTCACATACTGCTGAAGCCTAGCTTGTAGGATTTTGAGCATCACCTTGCTAGCATGTGAAATGAGTGCAATGGTGCGGTAGTTTGAACAATCTTTGGCATTGCCCTTCTTTGGGATTGGAATGTAAACTGATCTTTTCCAGTCTTGTGGCCACTGCTGGGTTTTCCAAATTTGCTGGCATATGGAGTGCAGCACTTTGACAGCATCATCTTTTAAGATTTTGAGTAATTCCGCTGGAATGCTGTCACCTCCACTAGCTTTGTTGTTAGTGATGCTTTCTAAAGCCCACTTGACTTCATACTCCAGGATGTCAGGTTCGAGCTTAGTGACCGCACCATTGTGGTTATCAGGAACATTTAGGTCAGCCTTATATGATGGGCATATCTTCGTTTGCCCGAAGATAACACCTGAAGATCTCAAGGTCGTGAGCTCGGGACTGCCGGAAGTCTCTGTGAGCAGCAGACCTTGGAAACTGCGGCTGATTAGAAGCTGAGTTTCAGCTGCCTCGTGGGAGGAGGAGTGTGCTGAAATCAGCTGCATCTCTGGTGGCAGCAGGGAAGCCTCATCAGCCAGCAGACGACAGACGGGTGGCTAAAGAAAGAAGGCTAAATCCAGAAAGAAAGATCTGTAGGAGTGTTGTTCTTGGAAGATAGAACATTCTGTAAATTGTAAAAACCTTCGGGTTTGTGAGAAAGTCTGCCTATGTAAACCGCCTTGAGTTCAATCATTAGAGAAATCTAGTGATATTAAGAAAGGCGGTATATAAATAAATGTATTATTATTATTATTATTATTATTATTATTATTATTATTATTATAGAGTTCCTCTGCGAATTCTTGCCACCTCTTCTTAATGTCATCTGCTTCTGTTAGGTCCTTGCCGTTCTTGTCCTTTATTGTGCCTACCTTTGCACGGAATTGTCCTTTGACATCTCCAATTTTCTTGAAAAGATCTCTAGTCTTTCCCATTCTATTGTTTTCCTCTATTTCTTTGCATTGCTCATTGAGGAAGGCCTTCCTATCTCTCCTTGCTGTTCTCTGGAAATCTGCATTCAGTTGGGTATATCTTTCCCTTTCTCCCTTGCTTTTGGCTTCCCTTCTTTCCTCAGCTATTTGTAAAGCTTCTTCAGATAGCCACTTTGCCTTCTTGCATTCCTTTCTCTTTGGGATGGTTCTAGTGCTGCCTCCTGTACAATATTACAGACCTCTGTCCAAAGTTCTTCAGGCACTCTGTCTACCAAATCTAAGCCCCTAAATCTATTTGTTACCTCCATTTCCTTTCATTTCATCCCTGGATGCATGGGAGCTTCCTTTTCCAATCCTATTCAGCTGGCACCAGCAATCCCCTGGGCCCTTCAAATTCAAACTCCAATTGCAATTTTAGCTCCCTCTGATCTTGGAGGGAGCTGCCCTGGGGAGTCTTCCCCAGGCGTCCTGGCATCCCCTGGTGATGGGCCGGGGGCTGAGTGGTCCAGCCCAGGCGATCCCCCCCTCCCTACCCAGCTGTAGGAGCTGGTGGTTGAACCGGGCGCGATCGCACCCCTCTTTCGTCCAGGGAGGCTCCAGGCCTCCCCATTAAGCCAGGCAGGCGCACCGTGGCCACCTGCCGACATGCCACCCCGGTCGAAGGCCCCCGGGTAGGGTTACCAGATCCACATTGGGACAGAGTGCAATACCTTGAACCATTGTATAGAATTTGGGCAGGTGCAGCATTTGAAACCCTTCCATAATGACCAGAAGCTACCCAAATTCCATCTTCTATACAATGGTTCAAGGTATAGGCATTCTGTCCCAGTTTGGATCTGGTAACCCTACCCCCACCCCAGGTCACGGCAGGTATGCCATGGCTGCCTGTAGATGCAGCGCCGCTTGCGGAAAGCACCCAGGCCTTCCCCTGTGGCGTTGTAGCTGTCGCATCATCAGATGCAACAACCGCGAGATCGGGCCCTGTCGAGGCTGCCGGCCCGGCTGCAGGCAGGCCGCCCTTCAGCGCTGCTGGAGCGGGCCATCCAGGGGCAAGCTGTGGGGCTCGGCCGCCCCTTTCGCCACCGGCCAGCGGCTTGTGTCTAGGCCCCAGACAGGCAAATGTAAGTTGGGAAGCCCCGCAGACACAGCGGGCTCCTGACAGGAACAAAAACCTTGAGGAGCCCTCCGTGGCAGCTTCCCAACTGCAGGATGCAGCACATGCCCTACTGGCACAGCTAGGCCAGTTCTGGAATGCTGATTAGGATTTGGGCCTCAGTGAGGTGTTGTTATAACACAGCAAGAAACCAATAAGGTCTTAGTATGAGTCAGCTCTCATTTACATGTATCAGAGTTAATACTAGAACTCTTAATCACAGCGCAATCCTTTACTGCACTGGAACATGCCCTTACTGTAGGCATGCTCAGTATCTAAGCACTCCTCTGATCTGCTCCTTGGATCTGTGCCAGATCCAAGGAGGTCGCGCGGCCCAAATCCTAGGCCCGCCTCCCTTCCGGTCCGACACGCCCACTGCCCACTCAGAAACACTCTCCCCCACCCACTCCCTCCCTCCCAGCCTGTCACACCTCTGTGCCAGCAGGGCTTGGAGTGAGATCGCCAACGCTACCATGTAGCGTTTGACGCTATAGGTGCCTAAGATTGAGCCCTCAGTTGTGTAATCAAGTTGGCCTCTAGTTTTTTGGGGTTACTAATTGGGTGGCCTTTACTGATATAAAAAAAGGTAAAGGTTTCCCCACGACCGAATGGTCTAGTCGTGACCGACTGTAGGGGGCGGTGCTCATCTCCGTTTCAAAGCCTGTAGGGCTGACGTTTTGTCCGAGGACAAGCTTCCGTGGTTATGTGGCCGGCATGACTATACGCCGTAGTGCATGGAATGCCGTTACCTTCCCACCAAAGTGGTCCCTATTTATCTACTTGCATTTAGGTGCTTTCGAACTGCTAAGTTGGCAGGAGCTGGGACAAGCAACGGGAGCTCACTCCGTCATGCAGTCTTGAACTCCCAACCTTGCAGTCAAAAGCCCAGCAGCAGCGGATTAACTCGCTGCGCCACCACGTCCCTTCATATCTTACTTATCATAAGATAAGTAAGATATCAGTATATCTCACTGATACAGATTAAAATAAATAAAGTTAAGGGGAATTACACCAACTGTAGTAATGCAACTGCATTTAGGTTGTGCATATATTGTAGGTCATTTATTCTGCATGATCTGGTAGGGGAGGGAGAGGAGGTCCATCATGGAAGTGACATGATGATCCCAAATCAGCAACACCCTACTCCAGTGCTTCCCACACTGGGGGCTTTGGCTCTCTGGGGAGAAGCGGAAACCAACCAGGGGAGCAGCAGAATCATCACTCAAGACCCACTGTCCTATACAGCATATAAGATTATAGTCCTAATGGGGAACTGCAGCCAATGGCCCAGTAGGTCAAGGGAGCTCTCAGTTGGAAACTTTTGGGAACCACTGTCCTATTCCCGTCTTCCTTCGAATGTTCATCTCCATTTCCCTCCCTGAAGCTACTGCGTCAGTTGCAGGGGATAAGTGGTCAGAAGGAACTAACCTCTTCTGCTTGTAGGCTTCCCAGAAGCAAATGCTGGACCACTGTAGGAAATAGGATGCTGGATTAGATGATGCCCTAACCAAGACTAGCAATGTAGAAAATCCACATGTTCCCAATTCATTCCTAGCTTGCTTTATGCCAGTGTGTTTCACAGCAGCTGTATCTGCCACACATCCTGGGTGCCTTCACTCACCGCACAATCCTAACCAACGTTCCAGCACTACAGCTCCGATGTAAGGGAACAAACATTCCCTTAACTTGAGGAGGCCTCTGTGATTACTATTCCACTACAGAAGGTAGATCATGTCCCATTACATTGGCACAGCTATGTCAGGGCTGGAACATTGCTTAGGTGGTGCCCTCATTGTCCCATTAAAGCACACTCAATCTGGCCCAATAGAAGTAAATCACAAACAAACTTTATCTGTTATTTTACAACAGTAGAAAGCATCAGGGTGATGGCATATACTTCTTGAATTCACATATTCATCAGCATCACAACCCATCTTACATCTCCCAATACATCGCAGAATATAAGCAAGAAATGGTCCTGGAAATACATTCCAAAAATGGCAGATTGTCCTTCAAATAAAAGACATATACAACAGCTTGAAGCATTTCCTGCTCCATGAAGACAAGCCATCATATATGCCTGAACTAGGGACTGGGGAGTTGTCTGAAGCACATTGCATTAGCCCAACGTCACTCTTAAAATTGCACCCCAATCCTGATACAGTAGAAAATCCTCACATTGCCAAATTATTTCTAGCATGGTTTATGTCAGTGTGTTTCACAGCAGCTGAATCTGCTCCACATCCTGGGTACTTTCCCTCCATGTCCCATTAAAACACACTTGATCAGGCCCATTACAAGTAAACCAAATTTTACCTTTTCCTGGACCACAGTGGACAGCTGTCAGGGTAATGGCAGATATGTCCTGGACATAGCTATTCACCAGCTTTACAAGCAAACATGCATTACCCATAGTCAGCATAGGTACGTACTGGGAATATATACCAAAAAGTCCAGGGGGCATTCAAGTGGAGCTACTGGCCATGTGCACCACCTTCCACAGCCTCAGTCAGGTGCAAAAACATTGGAAAAACCAGCTTAGGACAGGGGACAAGCCGTGGACCAAGTCACAAAAGAAGGGTCCTTCATGAGCAACACCCCCAAAAAAGAATTCCACAAAAACCAATCAGAAAAAAAGTTATAAAATGCTGGGTCACATGACCCCTTGTATTTTCGTCCAAGCCTGCAATGCTGCCTTGCTTCTGTCATTTGCAGATGGGTTGTGCTGCCTACTCTGTTCCAGCTGCATTGATAGGACTAGAGTGCCAAAGTCAGCACCCCAACTCAGTAACACCCTACTCCAGTGGTTCCCAAACTGGGCGTCGTGGCTCTCCGGGGAAACCAGCCAGGGGAGCAGCGGAATCATCATGAAAAATTCATCATCCTATACAACGTATATGATTATAGTCCTAATGAGGAGCCACAGCCAATGGCCAAGTAGGTCAAAGGAGTTGGAAACTTCTGGGAATATCAGTCCTATTCCCTTCCTCCTTCTAACATTCATTTCTCTCCCTGAACTTACTGCCTCAGTTGCAAGGGAGCAAAGGTCAGAAAAAACAAAGCCCTCCTCTTCTGCTTGTAGGCTTCCCAGAAGCAATTGCTGGACCACTGTAGGAAATAGGATGCTAGACTAGATGAGACTTTGTCCTAATCCAGCAGGGCTCTTCTAACCAAGACTGGCACGGTGGAAAATCCACACATTGCCAATTCATTCCTAGCCTGCTTTATGTCAGTATCTGTCGCACCATATGGGTGCCTTCACTCAATGCCCTATTAAAACACACTTGATCTGACTCAATACAAGTAGACCATGAACAATTCAGAATGCCAGATGCAAGGGAGTGGCAACAGAATGCAGGCATCTTGTTGTATCGTGTGCTCCCTGAGGCACACTGTGAGATACAAGAAAGAGGACTAGATGGGCCATTGGCCTGATCCAGCAGGGCTCTTCTTATGTTATGATTTTTTCCTCTTTCTGCACAACAGGAGACAGCATCAGAGTGATGGCAGATCTTTCTTGAATTCACATATTCACCAGTCTCACAACCAAGCCTGTGTCTCCCCCTATATCTCCCAGCTGAAGCACAGGTGTGTTCTGACAGGTGACTACTGGCAGATGGTCCTTCAAACAAAAGATATTTACTTGAAGCATTTCCCACTCTATGAAGACAAGCCATTAAATATGCCTGAACTAGCAACTGGGGAATATTTCCAGCACCGGTTTGTTCAACAGGCCTGGTGGCTCTGTCGCTACTGATGCTGGCATAGTGAGAAGGAGGTCTCCTCTTGGAAACTAAGCAGAATGAACACAACACCAAGAAGGAAAAGTGCACAGGGCTTCATGGCCAGATGGTGAATCCGAAAGATACAGCAAAAAATAAATGAAGCCTTTATTTATACGTTGTTGAGAAGAGGGCAGTGAGGCCAAGTGGCTCTGTCACTACTAACTATGGCACTGTGAGCAGAAGCCCCTGCTCCCAAGTCTCACCTGAGAAATGGATGAACAAGACACCAACAAAGAAAAGAGTGAAGAGCTTCATGGCTGGATGCTGGATCCCGAAGACACGGCAGAAACTAAGTAGGCCCCTCATTTATATGCTGTTGGGAAGGGGGATGATAAGGGAATTTACAAATCTTTGCAGGGAATAGTTGGCAATGGAAGAGCTTCCTGTTCTCAGTTTGTTTGGATTATTGAACAAGCCTAACTTATCATCCAGAAAGAACACACTGTGTAAAGATGCAGTAATAAATGAAGGCTGCAGAGAGCACAACCAAGGCCATTAGAATGGTTCCAGAGGCTGGAGTGATAGATAAAAGCCTCAGCTCCACATGCCAAGAGGAAGGCCACACTTCTAATAGTTACAGAACAATCCTAACGTTTGTTCCCTCATCTTCAAGCTGCATCGCCCTTCCCCTGGTGCTTGAAAGTTGGGATTGTGCTCTCGCTCACTCGCTCTCTCTCCACCCCATCCTGTCTGGTTTGGATGGAGCCTTGCCTGCTCCTTGAGAGCTTCCATGGGTGACCAGACCTTGCCTGCAGAGCACATTTGACCTGTGAACAAAGGTCACCTCCTAGGCACTTCCTGATTTGGAGCAAACAAGCTGTTAGTAACACAAACAGCCCCAGCTGTTCCCAGCCCCAGCCCCAGTTCCCAGCCCCAGCTGTTCTCTCCAGCGTCCTGGCCCAATTCAATCCAGGACCCATTCTAGGGGAGCAAGGGGCCACGTACACTAGCTTCCACACCCTCAGCCAGGTGCGCAAACATTGGGGAAACCAGCTTAGAACTGGCTTAGCAATGCTGGTTTACACAGCTCATCTAGCAAAGGCAACCAGTCCTGGTTCTCAAAAGAAATGTGGCACATTACCTTTACTAGGAAGGTCAGCAAGGCTGCCAAGGCCATTTTTGGTATGAATCCCAAATCAGCCCATGAAACAAGCCTACTGGTGCTGACACTGTAAACTCCATTGCCGAGAATGGGAAACCCTACCTACCTCACCTGGGCCACAGCAGTGCAAAAAGGAATCCAATGTGAGTCTTCCCATTCCTCTACCCCTGAGCTCCGTAGACTTTCCTAGCTGTCAAAGGAAAAATGGTGGTGATGGAACCAGTTATGTCCCTGGCCCCGTAGCCACCCAAGGACTGGGTCCACAAACAGCCG
>JAJKFI010031698.1:0-11168 GCA_029204185.1 Lerista edwardsae
AGCGCCAGTGCTCTTGGGCCGATGCTACTACTAGCACTGCCAAGAGCTCTAGAGCCGACTTCGGCTCTGGCACGTAGTGACACTAGCACGGAGCTAGCACACAGCATTAGCACAATGTCACTTCTGGGACTGAGCCCTCAATGTGTTAATAAATGAAGGTTGTCAAACTGTGTAGAACAGCCATTTCAACCACTGGGTCACAGCACATTGGTGTACTGCAAGCGGTCCATGGGTGTGCTGCAGGAATTTGGGGCGAAGGGAATTTATTAGTAATCCCCCCACTGACAGCATGGTGTGCCTCATCAATTGTCAAAAAAACCCTGATGTATCTGACAAACAGTGCCCAGCCAAAATTATCCATGACACATTCTTGATTCTAGAGCGTAGGATCTGCCCACCCGATGAGTATGTCTGCGTTCGTCCTGAGCCCAACAAATGTGAGAAACATTCTGATTGCAAAGCATTGAAGATTTGCTGCCAAAACCGGTGTGCAAAACGCTGCGTGTTCCCAGGTATCCAAGAACGTTTTCCTTTGTGTTCTTAGTTGGAACCTGACTCTTGAAAGGGTGCTGACAACAATCAAGACTGTACTGCTTATGGGCCGTGGGAACAATAGGAACATTTTTGCACCTAGCCCCAAGAAGTTCATCCATCATTTCAAAAGCAGCCATTCTTCTGCAGTTTCTGCCTTAATCTTTTTATCCCACTCTTTCTTTAAGAAGCTCTGCCTGGCTTGCATGATCCTTCCCAGCCCAGCCCATTTTTATCCTCACCACAATCCCATAAGGTGAGTGAGGAGTAACTGGCCCAGACAACCCACTGAGTCCCACTGAGAAACCCACTGAGAAACAGAGTCCAGCTGTCTAGAGCCCAATCCTATCCTTTTCACCATCATAGCATGCAGAGGTAAAGGAAGATGCTTTCTCCTACTTCTCCATAAACATCTTGATCACTAGCGGGTCTCCCTGGATGTGTGCAGCTCTTTAGCTAGCACAATTCCAAGGAGAAAATGGGGACTGCCGAATGGGATAGCATCTGGCACAAGTCCAGGCGTGGACCTAGTCAAAATGGCGCCCGGGGCACCCAATAGAAGTGCGCCCCCATGGGAGCCCAGGTCTACCCACCAGAAGCAGCCCAGGTCTACCCATTAGAAATGACTACTCGCGGCTAGTCCCAATGGGTAGACCTGGGCTCTGGAGCCCAGGTCTACCCATACAATGTTGCGAGGGCCACTGGCGCCCCCTAGATGGCCCCAAGACAGTGCCCAGGGCTCTTGCCCCCCCTGCCCCCCTAGATCCGCCACTGCACAAGTCACTTGCATGAGGTGGCACCCCCTGCCCCCTCCCCCACCATGATTTAACTATCCCACTGACTTACCGATATCAGCAAGGCCTCTTGTGGCTGCTGCACGGTGGCCCGTCTGTAATGGTGGCTTGGACTTCTGGAACAGCATCCACTAGTCCAGTGGCAGTGGTGCTCCACAGCATTGGGCTGTAAGTGTATGTATTTGAATACACTTTGAATTCAGGTCTTTGTCACGTCAGACCACCCACCTCTTGTTAACCCAGCCCAGCTTGCGTGAGTGCAGCTCACAACTGCTTCTTTGTCGAGGTGCGATATGCTTATGCTGTGGCTTTTCCTTATTACAGTGAAGCCTGGGATCTGCCCGGTCGATATTTGCACCTGCACTGGTCCTCAGCCTAATGAATGCGAACATGATTTTCAGTGCAAAGGAAAGAAGAAGTGCTGTGTTAGGTGTTGTGCCTTGCGCTGTGTGGATCCACTATAGGTACTTGGGAGACTCTAAAACATTTTTTGCTTGCAGTAGATGCAGCACATTTTCAAGGCATAGGCTTAACTAAGGTGTTTGGAGGGTGTTGCTGTGGGCAGAGTGTCCTGGGGAGGGGGAGGAGCCCAGATCCTGCCCTGGGCATTCTGGGCTGTCTTTTTGAAGCACCCCAGCTGGCACTGCTGCTGGCTCTGTCGTTTCAGGAAAAAAAGCAACTGAAAGAAAGGGCTGCCCCTTTGGAGCATTGCATTTGGCCATTGGAGCAATGACTGCATTTGGCATTTGGAGCAATGACTGCAAAGTTTGCCCCATTCTTTTAGTTTTAAAATGAGAGTATCCAGAGTGTGCAGGGCACATGTGCTGCTCCGCTTGGGCTTCCTCCAGGTGGGCCAGCTGGCGGGCGTCATGCCAACTCTCCCACCTAAAGCTTGGCCACAATGAATTAGCTTTGGGGGCAGGGGGTTGCCCCACCTTTGTCCTATTCCCCTAAGGGGCCCCCAGATCATTGGTGAACTTGGCTTAGCCTTCAGCCAGCCGCCTGGACCACTCTGCTCCTCATCCCTGGCCGGCCAAGGTTTAAACCAGCAGGAGGGCAGATGGGGAGGCAGGGATAAGCAGCAAGGTGGCCAGGTTTGTGGATGACACAAAACCTTTCCGGGTGGTGAAAACCAGAAGGGATTGTGAAGAGCTCCAGAAGGATCTTTCCAAGCCAGAGGAATGGGCAGCAAAATGACAGATGCATTTCTGTGTAGACAAGTGTAAAGTGATGCACACTGGGGCAAAAAAAAATTCAAAACTTCAAATATAAGTTAATGGGTTCTGAGCTGTCTGTGACGGATCAGGAGAGAGATCTTGGGGTGCTGGTGGACAACTCAATGAATGTGTCGACCCAGTGTGAAGTGGTGAAGCAGTGATGAAGAAGGCCAATTCCATGTTTGGGGTAATAAAAAGGGGGGTTGAGAATAAAAAGGGCAATATTATTATGCCATTGTACAAATTGATGGTAAGGCCACACCTGGAGTACTGCGTACAGTTCTGGTTGCCACATTCAAAAAAGATATAGGAGGAGATGAAAAGATGTAGAAGAGTGACCAAAATGATTACGGGGCTGGGGCACCTCCCTTATGAGGAAAGGCTGTAGCATTTGGGACTCCTCAGTCTGCCAAAAAAGGTGCCTGAGGGGGACAGGATTGAGACATACAAAATTATGCACTGGAGGGATAGAGTGGATAGAGGGATGTTCTTTCCCTCTCTCACAACACCAGAACCAGGGGGCATCCGCTAAAATTGAGTGTTGGAAGAGTTAGAATGTCATCTTGTTGTCTTGGGTGCTCCCTGAAGCATCTAGTGGGCCACTGGCCTGAACAGCAGGTCTCTTATGTCCATATGAGATTTTGGGGCAGGGGAGAGGAATTATTTCCCCTTACTTCTATCACTCTGCAATGCTTCTCTGCATCATTTGCCAGTTCTGTAGCTGGTGAAAGCCCAATAAGAAGGAGCAGGGAGTTTTTTTTTTTAAAAAAAGGGGATAGGATTTGACATGTGCCATTGCAGCTGGATTCACCCCTCCTGACACCTCATACTCTTGGTCCCCTCCTCCTTGCCCAGTTTTTCCCTCTCCCTGCTCCTGCCCTGCCCTGCCCAGACACCTGCTTTGCCTTGTCCAGCAAGTGCGGTGGGGTCTGTCGGTAGGCTTGTGGCACTGCTGCCTCTAGCAAGAGCACTCGCAAAATGGCTGCCTATGGAACATGCAATGTTCCAATGCTGGCCATTTTACTTCAGCAAAACTCTGTCCCACCATTGTAAACCTTTGCGTGTGACAGCCCATTCCCGCATAGGAGTGGGATGTTAGGCCCTATCCTTTTCCCTGCCATTTCATGCAGTCACACCAAAACAGGCAGCACTGTATGCTATGGTGGAAGGGGCAGATCAGGAGACTTAGGAAGGAAAAGGAGAACTATTTACCCTTCAGTAAGCCTCTCAATTGCTTGCGAGCTTTAGCTGACAATAGTACCAGGAGACAAAGGGGGCATGTCAGCTGCTGTCGGAGGGACTGAATCCATCGCAAGTCTGCTATTCATAGCTCCTGAGATGTTCAAAGAGGTCAAACTTTGTATCATGAGAAGAGACGGTTGTCTTGTGTACTAATACAGTCACAGCACCCCGTTCCATAGCTTTCGAGAGGGCAAGAGAATCTTATAATGGACAGCAAAGGTTGGAGAATGTAGATTATACTTGCATGCTAAAACCACTGCTTTTGCTGGCAATATTTACACTCATCTTGTTCTTTAAGATGAATTCTTCTTCTCCGAGGGACATCCTGCACCAGCAATGATGCCCTCCATACCACGTCCATCCTTTCAGGGCAAATCCCATGATCCAGAGTTACCAGTCCACTCACCTGCAACAGAAAGATTCTTTGATCTGGACCTTTAGGGGAAAAAAACATATAGAGCCGGAACACTCTAGTGAAATGCTCAGTGTCAAAAAAGAGTGGTCTCCAAGTATTTGAAGGCCATGATTTGGAAATGATCAATGGTTCAGTCATGTCATTTATTCTGTGATCTGGCTCTTAAATTTGCTCTTCATTCTGTATTTGAATACAGTTGAACCTAAATGAAGATTTTACAATAACTATCTTATCCAGTGACCTTTTTCTTGCTTACAAAATGTGTTGGTTGGTTAACTACTACTAACTATTGGGGTTCCAATTGGGGGACCCTAAGTGTTGCAGGAACCTGAGGTCCTGTGTAATGTGGCCCCTCCCACCACCTTAGGAGCCACTCACTGCTCCAGAAACAAAGCTGAGCCAGCTCTCCCAGTCACAAATGGCTCAGGAGGTGAAGTAGAGGGACCAATTTAACACAGGAGCTCAAGCTCCTGAAATACTTAGCGTTTTGGCCTCCCCTGTAGGCATGCCTCTGCTACTGACTTGAAATTGTTCTTCTGTTATATTCTGTTATCTTCTGATAACAGAAATTGTTCTGTTATCTTCTCAGCTAGGGATCACTTACATATTTTATAATATTTCATGAGTTATGTAGGTAGCTCTTGCAAGCAACATCTGCTAGAAGTGACTCCTAAGCATGTCTGGAATTTATGGTTGCCAACTCTTCTTCGACTTCCATTGCAGTCTCTGGAAGAATGGATAAAATACTTCTTTACCCAGCGGGTAACTAATCTGTGGAACTTTTTGCCACAGGAGGTGGTGATGGCATCTGGCCTAGGTGCCTTTAAAAGGAGATTGGACAGATTTCTGGAGGAAAAGTCCATCACAGGCTACAGGCCATGATAGATGGTGCAACCTCCTTACATCAGCAGTAGGCTACTTCAGAGTGCCAGGTGCAGGGGAGTGGCAACAGGATGCAGGCATCTTGTTGTCTCATGTGCTCCCTGAGGCATCTGTTGGGCCACTATGAGATACAAGAAACTTGACTAGATGGCCTGATCCAGCAGAGCTCTTCTTATGTTCAAATCCCATAAATCAATCAATCAATCAATCAATCAATCAATCACTAGTATTTATATACCGCTTTTCAACATAAAGTTCACAAAGCGGTTTACAGGCAAATAATATTAAAGTTAAATGGCTCCCTGTCCCAAAAGGGCTCACAATCTAAAGGAATGGAGAACATCACCAGCAACAGCCATGAGATAAGACACTGTGCTGGGGTGAAAAGGGACAATTGCTCTCCCCCTGCTAAATATAAGAGGACACCACTTGAAAAAGTGCCTCTTGCCCAGTTAGCAGGGGTTACCATCAAAGTCTCTAGCGCTTCCAGAATCTACAGCCCTTGCTGGTCAGCTTGAATTCCATCATATGAGAGCAGTTTGTCTAATATTGAAATCATAACTCCCAACACTCATTTTCTAACCATGTAGGATTGTGCCTGCACTTCTGTCAGCCCTCCTAAGTGCCTAGCCTGACAGAATATGGCCTGGTGTATTCCTTTCCCGGATTATATCACAAAGAATTAGTTATGGTAAATATGCACTCACCTGATTTTGAATCTGGAATTCCCCAGCCCCGACCCAAAGCAGTTCTATGTGTTTGAAAACCACTGCAGGCATTTTACCTGCTCCCCCCCTAGCCCGAATAGAGGTTAAAACCTTACCACATGCATTTTTTTTTCTTTTCATGAATCATCTTTCTTAACCTGCAACCACTAACATTTCTTGAAGTAGATGAAAAATCAGTTTGGCCTAAACTTCTAATTTGCTTGTAATGAGCTGTTAGTCACAGGTGAGATTATATTTCAAATGGCTCTACTTTTATTTTTTTGCATGGTTTCCGATTATCTTTATACTCACTACAAAATCTCTCTTCCATAACCAGAATACTGCATGAGTATTCTTACCTTGGCATTTGTCTTGAAGCCCAGAGTTCCCTCACAGCAAAATCATGTACAGCACAGCAACTCACAACCTGGTTGATCCTGGTTAATCTAGTAAACCTAATTTGATCTAGTTAATCTGGTTTGAACCTGGTTAATCTAGGTAACAACATATAAGAAATGATACAAACATATTGGCCACGACAGAAAATTGTGGTATCTCCTTCATCTTAATCAGTTCTGCTCTCCAAAGTCTGTATGCATTATTGCTGGGGACCTTCCTAAATTATAATTTCCTCATGAAATTAATTTCCATTCCATGTGGTGTGCTCCTCAGGGACAGCCCAAATCCTTTCCCCATGTCCTGGCTGGCTCAGCAAGTTGTTACTGTTGCCCTCTTGTGTGCCCACCCCTCCTATACCTTAATTCTGTCTTCTGTCTCCTTCCCTCCTGTTGCCAACTCAAATTGGGGGAATTGGCATTACTTTCAGAGTGAGTGGTCAAGTTTAGCAATGGGGCAGTTTTGGCTACTGAAGGCAATCCTGGAGACTTTAACATGGCCTCCAAGAACTTCCAAAATGTGGGGGACAAAAATGGTCAGAAATAGCTGGCAACGCTGCATGGAGGAGAGGTGAGAGCAATGGACCAGAGCAGTGGTGGGATTCAAATAAATTAACAACCGGTTCTATGACGTCATAGCCGGAGCCAAAAAAAACCCGAAGCCAGTCAAGGTAAGCAAGTAGGTGTGGCCCGGCCATTTAACAACCGGTTCTATAGAACCTGGGCGAACTCCCTGAATCCCACCACTGGACCAGAGAGTCTTTGGGATCAAAAGATAAAATGGTGGGCCTGAGGGAAGAGGGGGAGCAACCATGGCTGTGACTGGCATGTGGTCAGGGGCTGTACCATGTAGAGACCTATAATTCACAGACTCATGTGCCCTATAACCAGCCCAGGGCCCATATGAGTTGTGAACGTTCAGCAGTGTGTGTCCATATGCACTTCCAATTCAAGGCAACAAGGCACACATCCTCTGCTACCAGCTTGGAACCACAGCTAAGAGTAACAAACAGAGGAATGAACAGACTTTTAAACCTTAAGTCTACAGGCTAAACTTGCCTTGTCTACAGGGACCTATCCCAAAGCTATAAAGCTTAACTTAAAACTTAGGGTGCCCAAGCAGCAAAACTGAATTTAGCTCAGTAATAGTTCCAAGAACTCACAATTAAAACAAGTTTATAACTTAACTATATTTATTCTGAAAACAAGCAGCTAGATTTACTAGAAAGGCATAAAAGAACCAACGGAGATACACTTTAAAATAAGAAAAAAGAAACTAGGCTCCTTATACTGACTAGGCCCTAATATCTGCAAGATGGTTAGCCTTGTATTGTGGCTCATCTTCTTTCCAAGTCCAAGCAGGCCAGGAGGTCCAGGCTGGGGCATCTTGGACTGACTTGGAGAAGGTGGTTTGAAGATCTGAAGGTCTCTGATGTTCTGATGGTCTTTATGGAGTCTTGAAGATCTGATGGTGATGTGTGGTGGTCTGATGCTATCTTAAAGGTCTGATAGTCTTGATGGTCTGATGGAGTGTTATGTGATGAGCTGTACCCCAGAACAATTTATACCCCTCTAGTACAATCAATTGTCCAATCAGGATAGAGGTCGGCCATCTCCTGATGGGGTGATGGAACATTTGGAGGTCTCAGAATGGTCAGAAAAGGTTATGTACACAACTCCAGTGAGGGTCTCAGCTGTGTGGAATCTTCTTGATTGCTGCACTAGCTGGATGAGACCTTCCTGATTGCAAGTTGATGATGCAGTGTCCCTGACCCCAGCTATGACCTCACACCTTCATGGAGGGGGGGGACACAGAGGAACTAGAAATTAACACTGTGTGAGCTTATTGCCACCAGCTGGTATTTTAGCAGCTTCAGCTCTTTCCCACACAATGGAGTCATGTTTACAAAATGGAGTCAAACCATGGCCTAGCCTTCTTTTGCTCTTTACAAGACCCAGTTGAGGAATGCAGCAGCCTGATGGAGGTAGACAGTACAGGTGGGGCCTTTGTATTTGCAAGGGTTCTGGGAACAGAACCCTCACATATAAAATAAATCCCTGGATAATCCCCCCCCCCCGGATTTTGGCCCCCCACCCTCCAGAGGGCTTTCTGAGCCCTGTCAAAGCCGTGTGCATTTGCAATATGCTCTGCTGCCCTTTTGGCCGAAAACCAGGGCCAAACCATTAGGAGAAACCAGATGTTTTTTTATACCTTAGAAACATTACTTTCGGTTTCTCCTAGAAACCAGCATATGACTTTTTTGGGCCACAATGGCGATTCTGAGGCCCTTCAAACATTGGCTCACCCCAGTAGCATAACTAAGGGAGGCACAGAGTACATTGCCCTGTGAACCCCCCTTTAGGGGTTTTCTTAGAATCCTCAAGGAGGGGGTGCATGTTTGACCTCTGAATACTTGTGAATGTTGGCCACCTATTCCTTCAGTAACACCAGCCTCCAGGAGGGGATGCCTCTGTGACGTGTGCACAACTTGAGGGGAAAACCCCGTATTTCACATTGAATTGTGTGAAAGGTACCTCACCTGGTTTGCAGCCTCTGAACAGAAACTGCAAAGAAATTATCGTCACCATGTTTACTTGTTGGAAAACAGGGCTTCAATAAAACAACCTTGAGATAATTCCCCTCCTTTAAGAAACCTTTATACTACTGGAAACATAAGTTTTCAATTTAAAAAAATGACTCAGGCTGCAATCCTATGCACACTTACCTGGTAGTAAGTCCCAATCAACTCAATGGGACTTCCTTTTGAAAAAAAAAAGTGTCTAAGATTGTGCTGTTGGTTTAGCAGTGTTGAGATGGAAAGAACTTGAATCTTTGGAAACTTTATTTTTTTATCTGAATGACAACAGAGGTAGGAATCTCTTCTTCATTTACTCAAGCTGATGCCGAAACTTCAGCTGTGTTTGGATTAAATTCCACAGAGCAATATGTGCATAAAGATTTGGTCGTGAGGGTTAATGCCTCCATTTGCCTGAAGATAAGAGCTGAAGATCTGAAGGTCGCCAGTTCGGGACAGCTGGAAGTCTCTGTGAGCGGCAGACCTCGTTAATTGCGACTGATGAACAGCTGAGCTGTCTCCGGCTGCCTTGTGTGAGGGGGAGTGTACTGGGTCAGTCGCTTCTCTGGTGGGAGTAGGGAAGCCGCTTATCAGCCAGCAGGAAGACAAATGGGTGGCCAGAAAGAAGGACTAAATCAGTGGTGTTATTCTGCCGGAACGCTGGGCGGGACATCCGGGTGATCGACAGCCCGCCCGTCGCGTAACGCAGCGTTACGCCGTTTGCATAACGTACGCAAGCGGTGTAATTGGTTATGCAAATGGCAGAATGCGACAGGCAGGCTGTCGATCACCCGGATGTCCCGCCCAGCATTCCGGCAGAATAATACCACTGGACTAAATCCAGAAAGATCCATCTGTATGTGTGTAGTTCTTGAAAGATAGAACATTTCTGTATAAATTGTAAAAACCTTTGGGTTTCTGAATAAAAGTCTGCCTATGTAAACCGCCTTGAGTTATAGTCATTAGAGAAATCTGGTGACCTAAGAAAGGCGGTATATAAATCCAAGTATTATTATTATTAAAACCTGGCAGAATTCCCCCAAAAGCACCAGCGGCGCTTGGATGGTGCAAGACTTTGCGGAGCGTGTTCTAGAGGAGTGCCGGGGGCGTAACAGGGCAGTGATGGAAGACAGCTGTTGCTCTGTATCCTAAGCCCGGTCCCCAGCCAGGGTGGTCCTAATTTGGGCTGCTGCTGTGCACGTTCACCTGTGCCTGCAAATTAGCAGGTACGGGTTTGAGCAGCCCCATAGGGTTGGCTGGGGCTTACCCAGGTACAAGGGAAAAACCTCCCCTTGCCCTGTGCTGTGCTGCTACTGCTTCCTACTGTGCTTAGGATACAGCCCTGCTGTGCTGGCTTTGCTATGCCATAGCTGTTTAGGATTGGGCTGTGAGACGTACAAAATTATGCATGGGATGGATAGAGTGATGTTCTTTTCTCACTCACACAACACCAGAACCAGGTGACATCCACTAAAATTGAGTGTTTGGAGATTTAGAACAGATAAAAGGAAATACTTTTTTACCCAGCGGGTAATTAATCTGTGGAACTCCTTGCCAGAGGAGGTGGTGATGGCATCTGGCCTAGGTGCCTTTAAAAGAGGATTGGACAGATTCCTGGAGGAAAAGTCCATCGTGGGCTATAGGCCATGACGGGTGGTGCAACCTCCTTACATGAGAAGTAGGCTACTTCAGAATGCCAGGTGCAGGGGAGTGGCAACTGGATGAAGGCATCTTGTTGTCTCATGTGCTCCCTGAGGCACCTGGTGGGCCACTGTGAGATACAGGAAGCTGGACTAGATGGGCCTTTGGCCTGATCCAGCAGGGCCCTTCTTATGTTCTTAATATTTCACACTTTACAAAGCTTTAGTCAACTTTTTGTGTTAGATGCATTAGTACAACAGTGCATTCCACAGATGATTACAGGTATTCATATGTAACTGAGGGCTGCAAACCAAGTGGATTCCAAAGTCTAGTCCTGCGCCATAAACAATATGCCAAAGTTTAATTTTTATAACAGTGTGGGGAGGGATAACCTGCAAACAACTCCAGGAGATAAATTTCCCTGAAACATTTTTCGTTGCCTTCCCGGTACAGAAAAGTAGGTGATCCTAAAACTCTTCAAAAAAAAATGCAGAGAAATCATTTCATCTCTCTACTTTCAACAGAATTTTTTTCCAAAAAAATTGGTAGGGTGGAGGTGGGTTTTTTGGAGGGGGGGCGTATCCCACCTACTACCAGCATTGCACAAATGCATCTATGGTAGAAAATGGGGTTTAACAAGTTCAACAACATTTTAAAGGCAGTTCAACAATGCCTTTAAGAATAGAACAATCCCACTACATGCCTTTGTATTATACAATGATAACCTGGGGCTGCCCTTCAAGTATTTTGTAAGGGCTTAGACAAATG
>JAJKFI010031704.1:0-12317 GCA_029204185.1 Lerista edwardsae
CACACACACACACACACACACACACACACACACACACACACACACCGAGAGAGAGAGTAACTAAAGAATGGTTTTGGTTCATTTTTGCTAAGTAGAGAATTGCTAGCAGATAGATAGGAAACAGAGGCCAGCACTTCAGCTGCGATGCTGTATTTTTAAACAGCACATACTGGTTATGAGCCAGGTTTCTAAAATTATGAATGATGCAGAGGATCAGGATAATATTTTCTTCATCGTAGTACAGAATGTGAGATCACTCAGCAAAGTTCAATGGCAGTAAATTCAGGATAGTAAGAAATACCCTATCCAGTACATAATGAACAGAGCATATAATTAACTTATGGAATTCAAGACCAGATGTGGTGATGTCCACTAGCTTACGGCCCTATCCTACCCGCTCAGCTTCCACTGCATCCTGTGTGCTGTTCAAGGACCAGGCTGGCTGGGAGAGGTAATAACAGAAAGACTTTCTTTACCTTCCCAGCCACTGCTTGGTCCCCAATGGGACTCCTCAGATATGCACCAGCTCTGCAGCTGATGTGGTTCGGACTAGCCTGCTGGGGACATGTCAAATCCAGGACGGGTGATCTAGATACAATGGACACCAGTGCTGCTGAGATCCACCTCCATACCACCACCAATCTGCCCCTTGCTGGCGGCTGCTCTTAACTGCACTGCACTGCGAACAGCATGAGGCCTTCTTGCCCGTGTGCTGGTGGGAGCACTGCACCAACCAGCGGAGCAGCTGCTGCAATGACAGACATCACTATGTCCACAGTACACTAGGACAGGGTTGGGCAGCTGGAAGACCTTTCAAAAGCTTTTGCCAAACTTGTCTAAGATGTGTCTATTAATGGTGACTGAGCAGGATTGCTAAATAGAGCCTCCATTTTGAGAAACAGTTTTATCTTTGAGAAGCAGTTTATCTCTACAGCGCAAAGTTTTCACCTTTACGCCTTTCTTGTGAACTTCCCAAAGGCTCCTTGCTGGGGCTGCTAGACTTGCCAGGTTTTCAAAATGACAATAAGGGGCACCCAGGTATCGGGATACTGCTTTCTGTCAAACCACTCCACGGTTACCAGAAATAATATAAAAATTATGCAGTTAGCCGTGACGAGGCAGCAGCAAGCAGCAACAGCAGCAGAATTTTGGAATGGGATTTTTAAAGTATCGTTCAACATTGATACGGGACACGATTTTTAAATCTTAAATATGGGAAGTCTCTTATAATAAGGGACACCTGGCAACTGGCTACTCTTGGGAACAGGATGCCAAATTGGGCAAACCATTGGCCTGACTGGAAAGACGCTTCTTATTATATAGGCACAAGCATGTCTGCATAGTGTTATGTCTTGCTGCTGTTGGAAACAGAACCCCGGACTATGAAAACCTCACATGATATTTGGTGCTAATAAGAAACGTGGAAATGCCTTTCTTCCTATCCAGTAAGAGTTACCAATCTCATCAAATACTTTCCACTTCTGTCAGAATCACTGCAGATGGTTTGCTTGAATAATGCTGCAAACCTACGCATACTTAGCTGGGAATAAGTACCACTGACTGAGCTAACTTCTTCTGACTAGCCATATATAGGGCCACGCTGTTAGATTACATTATTTATTTCTTGAATATTGCTGTATATGAATTTCAGCATTGCCTCACAGTTAGCACAAGGTGAGTCATAAGCATGACAGGAGAATTTGAGTATCTGCAGAAGCAGCAGGAACCGATTCTCCGCAGCTACCACCTTTTTTGGGTACCACTTTTTCAAGTACCATTTTGTTGCCTGTGCCTCTATCCTTGTTATCCACGATGGAGAGACCTTCCAAAAGCTGCAGGGAACTTCAGAATGGCACTTACAACCAGTGCTGATCTCTTTAAAATGGTGATCAGAAGCATCCGCCGGTCATGTTTAAGGGGTTTACGCTGGTCAGAGGTGCCATTCTGAGGATCCCTGCAGCCTCTGCAGCATTCAGAGAGCTTTTGGCAATTCCTACTGCACTTTTGGCAATTCCTACTGGCTTCCTGAGGGTCTCTGCTGGATACTTCTGATGGCAAATAAGGTATTCTTGCACCTAACCCCACTGATCCAATAGGATCAATAGTTCATTAACTGCGAATTCGCTATCAGTGTGGATTTCCAAGAATGTAACCCTAGTAGATAATGAGGACTGACTGTATATGAGGTAGCGGCCACTTTATAATAGAGTGTAGGGGTGGCCAAACTTGCTTAACCTAAGAGCCACATACAACAAACTTCAAATGTATGCTGCAATATTTAAGAAGCATTTAAATTCTTAAATATATTTACTCACCATGAACTTATGTTTTAATCCAGTTTATAGCCAGCAAATAATTATAAAGTTTGAACATTTCCTAGCTACCTTTAATATTAATTGTGATGCCAAAAGGAGCTCAGTCAACATATTTCCAAGAGCCTTGGAAATTCCATGTCAAAGATCTGCATGTGGCTCAAAAGCAGCAGTTTGACATAGAGACTAACCATTGAAGAAGGAAGTGAAAAGTTTCCATCAGGGTTGTAGCCAAAGAATCAGGCTCAGGAGGAGGTAAATTTGCTAAGAGACTATGTTTATATCTATTTCATCGTGTTTTCCAAGGGCAATCTGACAGGCAGTTTGGAATTCTTGTTACATTAACAGCCCAATGCTTCACCGCTGCCGGAATCTGTGTTCCACCAGCGGTTCCTGCCTTCTGGCATTTGGAAAAAACATGCCAGCAGCGCACGAAACGATGCACTTCCAGAACACCGGCAGAGAGGCCAAAGTGGCCATGCCAAAGAAGGCCCACTGATGGCTTGGTTGGCAGGAGGAGGGCAGAACAGGGGAGGGAGGGGGGCATGATGAAACGGGAGGGGTGACACCTGGTGCATGTGACTTGAGGAGGACGGAGAGGGCAAAATAGGGAGATGTGGCAGGAGGGGGCAGAATCGGTGGTAGCCGTGCACACCCAATTCTGAACCCCTTCCCAGGCCTGATCTGCCTGCAAAGAGCAACAATTGAGCTGATGCAGGTCCATGTTGCTGGTGCAGGTCCGTGTTGCCACATAGCAATTGCTGGAGCTTACCCCTGGGCAAAGGGACAAATGTCCCCTTACCCCGAGGAGACCTCCAGCAGGCCAAAATTCCCAGCAGGATGCAGTGGAAACTGTGGCAACGCCACTGCATCACCACATCTTGGGCAATCTATGTTTCTGTACGACTCTGTTTAAACAGTGGCTGAAAATATTCACCAATGCTGGAAGAAAAAAATAGTAGGAGATCTGCATTACAATTTTTTTAAAACAATATAATGCAGCCTCGGTCCCAGACCTCACCATGTAGATGGCCTCTTTAAGGGTGTCCTCAGTTCCACTACTTTCCACATTTTGCAGGAGAAGGAAACTTTCTGTGCTTTTACAGAGTGATTGTTTAACCAGGAACAGGGCTACAATTTTTTTTTGCAGAGGCAGGGAAACGATGCGGCATTCGCTGGTTACTACTATTTGCTTTTGCAGTCGGCTCCCCTGGGGAGAGCAACACACTGCACTGTGGTGCAAACAAAAGCCACAGCGTTCCTTCAAAACACGAAGCACACAAAAATGAGCAGAAGAACCAGGATTCGAAGGATAACCTTTTATGCCTTATTAGCTGCAATGCAGTAATCCATTTTATCTGCCACACACATATGAAATGAATAGCGCTGCTTTGCCAAAAAGAAAAAAAAAGTCATTTTCCAATGCATGCTCCTTTTGTTGCACCACTAGGAGTTGTCTAGGAAGAAATCGTATAATGTCTGAGAAAGACACAAGAGCTAGAAAGCTTTCCTTCTGCTTTTTAAGAGCCCACTTGCATGCTCTGAAGTATTAAATGGATTTTTTTTATCAGATGGTAATAACAGCTTGATACTAGCAGCCCTCTTTTCAACACACCATGTGATATGATACCCAAACTGAGCAAAAAAAAGAAGAAAGCTGTCAGAACTGTGACATTTTTAGACAAACACAAGAATATACAAAACAAATTTTTAAATGAACTAAAGACAACGTGAAGATCTGACCCAGTTTTGGATTTCTGAATATACCACTCTCAGAGAAGCCCACTGGGATGCCACCTGTGACTTCTTAGACATCCCTGGTGACTAATTTTTAGCAGAGGTCATTTTTTGAGCTGAGTAGTGGCTGCAAAGCCTGTGATACTGACTCTGCCCTCAGGCCACACCTGCATAAATCAGGAATGTCGAAGGGTTCCTGAGGGTTCTATTGCCAGCAGTATGTGCATACTACCAGCTAAAAGTGTTGCAAACATACCATAAAGCACGAGAACAGTACAGCAGGAGGAGGGAGCACTAAATGGGCACCAAGTGGGAGGCCAGCCAACACTCAAGCAGCACCAGCCACCAGGGAAGGGGGAGGCAGAATTGGGCGCGGAGAGGGGAGAATAGGGTTCAGGAGAGGGATGGACAGGGCAGCAGCCTCTGCTGCCAAATCCTGAACCCCACTCCTAGCTGGACAGGCTGACACAGGCCTCCTAGACTCTGCACCTGTTTAAACAGAGGCACAAAGCCAAGGAGACCCATTGCCACTGGCTGTGGTCTCCTTAGGGAAAGGGAGCAAATGCTCCTGTCCCCCAAGGAGACCTCCAGTGGTATCCCAGCAGGCTCAGGAACCAGCAGTTGCCATTTCTGAGCTGCTGGAGCCCTGGATGCCTCTAAGGTCAGAATTGGGCTGCCCATCAATTTCCTTCCTAGTGTAAATGGCAACAGGTGACTTGGAACCCCCTTTTTCGCAGAAGACTCTTGGAAAGTGCCTGCGTAGATAATGGGAGGTGAGGTGTTCTGTGGGAGAAGGGATTATGCAGTAAAGTACTGTACTTGGCGATGACTTACACATAAACACATTTCTCCATCAACCCTTCTCCCACCCACTTTTCCATATCTACACAACAAATCCAGTGGCTGCTGGCGGAGGTAAGTGCTGTGTGAGGGAGAGTGGAAGGAAGACTGGGAAGCAGCGCTTCTGGGTGGCGGAGGGCGGAACAGGGATGGGACAGGCCCACGAGGCAGCGGGATCGGCAGAAGAGGCCTCCACCATATCCTATCCTCCCTCCCGGGTCTGGAAGCCCTACCTGGGGCTCCTTGGACTTACACTAGCTAAATAGAGAGGACAACCTAAGTACCAATACAGCCCTGAAGTGAGGGATACCACTTTAATAACACCCCACACAAGCATCTCTCTGTAAACAGAAAACTAGCACATTGGAGAGAAAGGTTCTCGCGTATCCCTTTGCCTCATGTGCTGGAGGCTTTTTGCAGGCAGTTTTTAACATCTGGTTGGGAACATTCATAAATGAGATCCCTATAGAGGCTAGCGTCATTCAGTCTAGTCGACTATCTCTGAATTGGGCTACTTCATTCTGCTGCACCTGGGCACCAGGCCAAAATCTAGCATTTTATGATCTCTACACAAAGCATTCGTTCACATCCACCCCTTGAAATTCTTGCCTCACTCATCCATCCCCTCTTAATCATCCCCCCCCCCACTGTCAAACTTTCAACGGTAAACTCCTCAAGGCAGAAATTAAACTGGAGAACACCATATGCACTGATAGTACTAGACAGACAAATGACAACCCAAATGTTTAGGTGGGCCTATGCATTGACTCCAATCTGGTAAGTTTCCAGATAGTGCAACACCTTGTTTGTTTTTTAAAACCTTCTTCAATGAAATGAAGTTTCCCTACGAATCCATCACTGATTAAGAGAGCCTGGTGTGACTCAGGTCACATTCTGTCTTGTTCTCTGGTGCCTCCCACATCACGCTGTTTTGAACTCCCTCCCTGCCACATGCGCTTCTAAAATGCCTGCTGCAGTCTTTAGCACTTGAGTTCTTGTGGGAGTTTGTTACTGTTGCGACCAGTCAGCAGTTTATCCCCTGGCGCAGTATAGGAACAGATTGAAACAATTGCCTCACCTATATACTGCAAGCGGTTATTTCAGGGATAATTGCAGAGTAATTAATAAATGAAGTTGTTCAGGACTGTCAGATGTAGAAACAAATTGGAGCTACGTTCCAAACGGGGTTTATTTTTGAGGGCTGACAGTGCAGTACGAGTCCAGAAAATCAATGGGAATTTTGCCACTGACTTTGGTAAGGGCCGAACTATTCGTTACATTAAGTACGTGCTTGGAGCTGATGTGCTTGTGCTTCACTCTTTAAATAGCATTCATGAGGGTGTGTGACCTGAATTCAGAACATGGAGGAAGAGGGGGTGCTTTACTCTTTTGCCCCTATCCTAGTTCTGATCTAAGCAGGCTTCTCTCTGACTGCTATTTGTGTCAGGAAGGAAACTGCCATTGGGGCCAAACATAGCCTTTCTCCTGCAGCAAACAACAGCCATGCTGCTGTGCATGTGTGTGTGCGTGCGTGCATGCATGTGCATGCTAGAACCATAGTGGGGGCAAAGGGTACAAGCCCCTCCCGGCTGGTTTAGACATACTGTCTGAGTCTGTCCCCCTGTTGCACGCGCACACACACGCACACACGCGCGCACACGCACATTTAGAGAGTAAAGAATAATGTACTGCATTATTTTGACCCTTAGAAGAATAGATTTAAGGGTTTTAAGATTTTGTCATGGTAGTGCTACTGAAGCCTCCGGTAATGATTGGCTAAGTAGTCTAACAATGATTGGCTAAGCAGATTGTCTAAGCAATGATTGGCTGAGCTACTTAGACTAGAGAGAAAACCAAGGCAGAAGAATATGTCTAGGAAAGCAGGAGCTACTGCTACGACCAGGGTGCAGATAAATGCAAGTGGGAGTGGAACTGAGACCCAGAAGAAGTCTAGGGAAGGGCATAGGAAGAGCAACAAAAGGCAGTCTGAGAAAAGAAATAAGGCTGTAGAGAAAATGAGCACGGAAGAACACACTTCTCAGCAGCCTACAGAAAAACAGCCACAGAAGAGCATTGGTTTGAAATAACCACTCAAATCTTGGCAGCAAGTCTCTAGCAGAATTTCTCATCCTCAGGATATTTATGCAAATTTAATATAGCCTAAGCATCTTTATAGGAATCATTGAAATAATTTGTCAAGAAGGAAGACCTCCTATTGAGAGTCCTGGTTCGTACTTAGGATTGTATACCAAGATTGTATGGTACGTCTCACCTCCTCGGATACAGAAGATAACCAGAACAAAAGGATGTGGATGCAGATTCTTATTTCTAGCCAACTGAGATGTTTTCCCCTAGCTTTACTGGTTATTCATCACAACAAATCTAGTAACAAAGTAATAAATCTGAGGAAAATTCCCACCACCTCACAGAAAAAAGTATACATACATCTACATGGGGAATATTCATCACCCCTTTGAGCTTCTTAGATCCCAAACTTACACCAGTTGTTTACATGTGGAGACATATTCACAAGAATTATGGGATGAAAATAATATTTTGATATTTTATCATGTCAAAAAGTATATTTATGTGAAAAGGCTGAATGACAGCAAATACCGGACTACCAAAAAACCAAGCCATGACAGAATTTTCAATGAGTTGAAAATAATGACAATGGATGCTGTATGAAATTAATACACAGTACTTCTCAGAAGGGATGTGTTGGCGCAGCGGGCTAAACCGCTGCTGCTGGGCTTTCCGACTGGAAGGTTGGGAGTTCAAGACTGTGCGACTGTGAGCTCCCGTTGCTTGTCCCAGCTCCTGACAACCTAGCAGTAGATAAATAGGGACCACATCAGTGGGAAGGGAATGGCGTTCCGTGCACTACGGCGTATAGTCATGCCAGCCACATGACCACGGAAGCTTGTCCTCGGACAAAAACGCCAGCTCTACAGGCTTTGAAACGGAGATGAACACCGTCCCCTAGTAGTCGGTCACGACTAGACCATTCGGTCGTGGGGAAACCTTTACCTTTTTACTTCTCAGAAGACACAATGTTAAATATTGGTATTCATCAACAAGATATTTCCGTATTATTTCTGCTTCTTTGACATCAGGACTATTTTCTTTAAACCTCCCCCCCCGATTAATTTGTAAGGTATCCTTTGTAGAGTTTTAAATGAACGTATTATGTAATTTATGTCACTTTTCTTTCTTCCAGCATGTAGATACATGGGTGATTGCCTAATTAAACAGTACTGCTACAGGAAGAAAATTAGCAGCAAGCCTCTTTAAATGAAAATTACATAAAGAAATCATTAATCCGTTGACACAGTAATAGAAAGTAAACAGCCTATAAACAGAAATGCATCTCTGTACAGAGAAGTAATCTTAGGCCGGGTTTGGATATGATGGAATTGCAGCCAGGAGTCAGGTCTAGACCATCATCTTCCCCAAGAACAATTGCCTCATGCTTCCTGTTGGAGAAGAAGGTTGGAGGTGGGGAAGAAGAAGGTTGGGGCATAGGCGTTTCTACAGGGAGGGTAAAGCTCTAAGTTTTGCAAGAAGCCTTACCCTGTCATGTAAATCCCTCCTCTCCCTTGCTACTGTAGCCAGTAAGCAACGCCAAGATGTTCCCTGTGAGGATTGGCTAAAACGGTACAGGAGAGGAGTGATTTCCACTGCAAGGTGAGGCTTCTTGCAAAACTTAGAGCTTTGCCCTCCCTGTAGAAATGCCACTGGGTTGGGGAAAAGTTAAATAAAATGTATCGATTCTTAAATTAAGCTGTGAAGCCTGTGGAAGAGAAACTGCTGTACTGTGAATCTGATCAGAAAACCTTACCAACTATTGTAAATGTTATGTATTCTGTTTTAAAACAATCAGGTCTAGTAATTAATGGACAAAATATGTTCAGCACCTGGATTGAAATCCTGTTACCCATGAATCCCAAATCCTGTAAACTTCCACCCCACTCAGAGAGAACATTTCTCACTGCTCAATCCAGAGCCTCAGAAACGAAGTGCTATCTATCATTTTATATCTCCAAATGTAGTGCCGATGTGTCACTTCTCAGCTCAGCAGCTGAGAGCAGCTGATGGTGGTGCTGAGAGAGTCCAGTTATCACGTGGGCCAGCTAAAGAGCTTCCGCAGGCTAGATATGGCCTTATGTTTAACGTGCCCGGTCTAGACCATCATCTTCCCCAAGGCATAATTGACATATAGAGAATGGAGTTCTTGTTGCCTAAATCTATAATCTTATGCACATTTATCTGAACTGAACAGAGTCCTTCACGTTGAGTAAACAGACATAGACTATCATTCTCATGAATCCTTTATAGTTATTTGGAATGTTTTTAATTCAGTTTTTTTTCTCATTTCTATACAGTTGTTTTAAACTATTAGAATCCATTTCAAGAGTTTGGAATGAAATGATTTAATCAGTGTAATTCAAACTGTGGGTCGGGACCCACTTGATGGGTCATGACCTGATCTCAGGTGCGTCGCAGAAACCTGGGAGCAGCCATCTTGGAAGCTGCAGACCTTCCTCTTGCTATGTTTTGTGAGTGTCAACCATTTGAATTTTCAAGTGAGGGTATTTTTTTAAAAAATTGCTTTTAGTTCAGGGCTTTTACGTAATATTCTGTCCTAATCTTGCTTTCTGTTATGGATGTTTCATGGTTGTGCAATTGCTGCAGTCCAGGAATGGCAGTTTGCATTCCAAGAGAGTCATTTGATTACATCACAATGGCGGCACTCCCTGCTTGATGATGTCACTTCTGGTCATGATATCACCACCAGGTTAATGATATCACTTCTGGTGGGTCCCAACACAAGGGCCATTCTAAAAAGTGGTTAGACCAGAACCACTGATCTAAATTTTTAGATAAAAGTTTTCCAAGTATGAAAAAGTGGCAAGAAAACACTTTAATGATGACATCTACCGGTAAATTCGATTATTTTGTTATATAGGGTTAGTGGTTGCTATTGTGGGGGGGGGTCATAATCAGCTCCTGCACTTCAACGTTTACTAAAGCACCACTCTCTATCAGCGCAATCCTAAAAGGCACATAGTGCTGACACAACGTCATCAGCACTATGTGATTAGTGCTTAGCGCTGACGGGGGGGTGCCAAGCCGACGGAGAGCCTCCCTTGCGCCGATCGAAGCTGGTCGGTGCAAGGGAGGCTCTGTGCCGAGGCGGCACAGGGATTGGTGGAAAGGAGGGAGGCGGGAGCGGGAGTGGGGTAGGATGTGGGTGGGCTTGGGAGGTGGCCGTACGGCCACATCTAAGCTTGTCCACGACGCTGCATGGCCCCAATTTGGGCCGCACGTTCTCCTCAGATCTGCCTCTGCTGTTTAGCGGGCGCAGATCCGAGGAGCACATAGGGGAGGCTCCCTACGGTAAGGGAGCACACGCTCCTTTGCTGCAGGGAGGCTCCAGCCTCTCCTAAACAGTGTCAGATATAGCGCTGGCCCGTTGGCCTCGCTAGTCCAGCGCTGTTTAGGATTGCGCCCTATGAGACAGTATTGGGCACAAGGAACCCCTTGTGCCATCAACTTTATCATCCTTCACTATCAACTTCAGTGCGACTTTTGATGTAAACAGAGCTTCCCCTTTCATTTAAGTGTTTGGAGATGTTCTGGTATAGCGATTTTCAAACTTTTTAATCTCATGGCACATGGACAGGGAGCTAAAATTGTCAAGGCACATGATCAATGTTTTGACCATTGACAAGGCACATCGCACTGTTGGTGTGGGGTTTGCATCCCCCAATGGCCTAACTAAGAAATTACCCTCACCCAAACTCCTATGGCACACCTGGGGACCATTCATGGCACACTGGTTGAAAGTGGCTGTTCTGGTATATCAAGGCATTCTGTGAGTGCATCAGAGAGTTGGCACGTCTGAACCAGAACTCCTGAACTGGGATGTGCTAGTGAAATTTGCAAGTGCATCAATCAGATTAAAAATGCAACCATCATTACAAAGTAATATTGCTGGGGCATTGCACATTAAAACAAAGAGACAATTGAGATAAAACTATGGTATCATGGCAGCAGCAGTTTCACAAAGCCCATAAAATAAACAACATCTTCAGAGTCTCAATAACAGGCCAATCTAATTATGATTCACATGCTAGATATGCACGATCACACTACTTTGTATGCATTTTCTATATGAAATTCACAGATTCAGACTGATAGATACAATCAATCTGAAACCAGCTGTAATTGCACTTAGATGCATATGCCACATTATGTTGTTAATATTCTAATAATTAAACAGATGAATTGCTAGGAGCAGAGTAATGGTTAGAATTTTCTCTGTTAGTCTCTATTTCCAAGCATTTGAATTAAAAACTTTCTGTAATTAAAGTCTAATAATGTAAAATTCCCAATGGAGCTATTTGTGCAGTAATTCATTCTATTATTAAAATTATACAATTTTTTAATATTACACGATGAGCTTCACAAAAAAAAAAAACAGTGACAGAAAATGTTATGGTGACTTCAAATGAGTACATTAACTTTAAGCTTATTAAACAGTAGAAAAAGTATGAATGAGGAAAAAAGGCAAGATTCATTTGTTTTACATGAAATACATTATATAGAATAAAAGAGCATTGGAGCAGGAGGGTTAAAAGAGAATTTTTTCCTTAAAATAATTAGGTTTATTCATTCCAGTGAAATAAATCAATATAGTGCACTAAAACGGTTTCTATTTCTTATTTACACTAATTGAACTTTTTTTTCTGGAACCAGTTTAGGTTTTGTTCAATTTTGTATTGCGTAACAGAGATCAATGTGATTAGCGACAAGAGTATGTACAAATTTATTCCACTGTTTGGATCAAATGAGCCTTTCCACATGCGGAAGATTTTTTTCCACTCAAGGAAGGGCTACTTTCTACTTGGCTTTTATACCATTGCACAATAAAAATGAAGCAAAATCCAAACTTTGCCCGATCGCTTCAAGAATAATCATGAAACTGATATAATGGTTTCCTACTATAATAATGCATCAAGTGTTCTCCAATACTTTGTGTAGAATAGCAACCATTGTAGAACAGCACTGGCAGTATTTTCCTTCTGCCCAAAATTCTTTGAATCCAAGCCACAAATGCTTGCTGTCTTTTATTTTGGTATTTTGTTGTGATTTTTAGGCTTCATAAGGCACCAGTGACAATAGTCATTGGAATCTAAAGCAGCAGTTCCCAAACTGGTGGGTTACGATCACTGATGTCACCTACTCCCCAGTAGACGGTTTGCTGGGCGGGAGTAGGAGTGATTGACAGCACGTCGTTTCACTTCCGGTATCTTCGCGCGCCCCGCGCGGCTTTCCCTCGCCTCGGAGGGGGCGCCTGCTCGCCCAGGCACCCGGCGCCCCCCCCACCCATCCCCCATGGCGAGCAGGCGCCCCCTCCGAGGC